>CAICTM010001069.1:0-38242 GCA_903772945.1 Seminavis robusta | reverse complement strand
TTTTATTTTTTTGACCACACCCAGGAAATCATTTCATCCTGTCTTTCTTCAAAGCCCACTGGCTCTCAAAGCCAAAATTTCCAAAGACCCGGATCTCCCTTCTCTGAAGGAATCTCTGATGGGACCACATGCAGACCATTTTTGGGCAGCAATGGACAAAGAAATTGGCCCAGCCATTGAGAAGGAAAAAGGCACTTGGCAGCTAGGCCGAAGTCGCTACTTTACAGATCGTTCGATTCTCACATTGCCCTCTACACCCTAAAGGCGGTTCCTGAACAGGGTCACATACTTGTAATCGAAGAAGTTACCAGATTGCGGACTGAATTAATTAAGTAATTTAAATCTAGATGGTGCTTGAAGAGGAGACCTTCAGTCCTATGAAGGCGTCGCGTACTCTCCACTTGTTGGTTGGCCCACCGTTAGAGCAGTTCTTCTTCTTGCAGCTGTCACACGGATGGGAATCGAGACAAGTTGATTTTACTCTTGCTTTCTGTCAAAGCCCTCAGCCTATCGACCAGCCACTGTACATGGAATTGCCTCAGTACTACGACCCAAAGATTATGAAGGACAGGACTTGTGTTTGAAACTTGACAAGTCCATCTATGGGCAGACGATTCACCTAAATTATTTTATGAGCATCTATGTCGCGGGATGATCCACTTGGTTTTTCGAACCATCGGCAGCAGACCCATGTTGTTTATTCATAAGGACATCAACTCATGGTATTAAATTATTGTGATGACCAAATCTGGCTCAGGTCAGACAATGATCTGATTGAGTCCTATGTTGGGCAGCTCCAGAAACTTTGATATGACCTCACCATGGAAGAAAAAAGTGACATCTTTGGATTCCTCGGCATTATTTTTGAAAGAAGGGAGACAATGTTGGCTTACTCAAAAAGGGCTCATCAAATAAAGTCATCGAATATACTGGTATGTCTGACGCTAGCAAGAAGCTTTCTCCTGCCGCCACCGTCCTCTCGGAGCTGACAAACTGGGGGCCCCATTTGAAGAAGAGTGGAGCTATCCAGCTGCAGTTGGGATGCTTCTTTAAATTGCGTCGAACACTCGCCCAGACATCACATTTTAGTGTGCACCAGGTGGAACGATTCAGTCACAATCCAGGCATTCCCATGCTCAAGCAATCAACAGTATCATTCGGTATCTGATTGGCACAAGTGACAAAGGCATTTGTTTTAGCCCTAAACTTGATCGGGACTTGATTGTTGGGTCGATGCTGACTCGCCGGATTGTATGGATAAGAGGATGATCAGGATCCTGTGTCCTCAATCTCGCACTGGATTTGTCCTGACTTTGTTTGGGTGCCCTATCATCTGGTCCAGCAAGTACAGACTGACATTACTTTGAGCTCCACTGCTGCTGGTATGTTGCCTTCAGCATGTCAAGAGGGAGCTGCTTCCTATGCGAGCTTTGCTCAAAGAAATTGGTAGCAAACTGAATATGCCGGTAATTACTGACAGTCTCGTGCGCTCTAAGTGTTCGAAGAACACCAAGGTTGCCTGTCTCTTGTGAATGTTCCCAAAATGTCTGCGCGCAACAAGTATTTGGCATTGAATACCACTTCTTCAGGTCAAATCGGGGAGTCGAAGGGCATTGTGGCTAAGTATATTCCGACTCTGGAACAACGGGCCGACATTTCACTAAGGGTCTTCCGGCTCCAAGTTTGCTGTCATTCGGAAGCTCCTCAATGGGATGGTAATTTACCTCAGCACTTTGCTGGGGACTCTCTCCTATCGTTTCTTGCTCCAGCTTCATTTCAGCTGTAAGGGAGTGCGACGGGATACAGCTTACAATTCAGCTTTACAGCTTTACAATTAGCAAGCTTATTCTAGAAAATAATCAATAACTGCTCACTTATTTGGAAATACAAACTTTACATCTCTTAGATCGTTAGATTAATCAATCCACAATGGTATTGTCGCAACTTGGTACCGTCATTTGGTGTTGCCGTAGCTGAGACTGGGAAGTCAGGCTATAGCGACACTTGTGAGAACTGTTGTAGTAGCTGGAACTAGGAGGAAGTTCCTTGCCACAATGATACTTTGAGTTGGGGCTGGAAGCCCTTGGAAGTTTGGATACTTGTAAGGAAGTATTTGGTAGTAGTTGTGGATGCTCCAACTTGATGGGCTCCACTGGACCTGGACGTGTCACGGTCGATGATGGTTCGATGGTGATGTAGTCGGTAGATCCTTTGGTTGGTGATGTCACTGCTCTTACACTCCTGTGAGATGGCTGTGGCAGTAGTTGTTCGTAGTTGTATCTTCTGTAGGCTTGATTTGTTGTACTCATGTACTTCTGTTGGTGTGAGACTAGGTTGGTTGCAATCTCTGTACAGTAGTTGCAGTGGAGCTGAGGTGTGCACCCTCTTGTTGTTTCTTTTTGATCAGGTTCCCGCTTGTGGGTCAAACTCTGTCTGCTCCAGCCATCCTGTGGCTTTGTTCCTTGTCTTGTGAACTCTTGAGTTGCTTGCTTGTAGCTAGCTACTCGGTTCAGCGTTCACTGTTTGTTCTGCTGTTGTTGCAGTTGCCGTCATTGAAGATGCAATTCCAAATTGGTTTGGTAGCAGTAGATACCGTTGTTGGCTGTTGATGTAGCCATTGATGGTTGTTGGCCGTGTAGTTGTGGCCATTAGTGCCGTTGATGGTTGCGGCATTGCCTATAATGGCGGATGTTATGATGATTTTGTTTTTAGGCTTGTAGGTTTTGGGTACCACCACACTCCTGTGCACTTGCTGTGATCAAATAGCAAGGGCATAGACTTGTAATGGTATCTGTTATTGCCTGGAGGCTGTCGTTGCCTCAGGTTTGCCTGTTTCATAAGGAGGAAGTGCTGTGGATTAGTTGCACAATACACATTCCAAAAAATAGTAGTAGGAGGTGCTGTGGCTGGGATGCCACAATACACACTCCATGAAAGGGGTAGGAGGTGTTGAGTAAACTCAAACAACTCCAAAGAAATATTCAATGCTGGCGGAAGCACTCCTGTGCTTCCTGTAGCTCTGCACTGCTTCAGTGGTTCTGGCGGTAGCTATTACCGGTAGCTAGCACTGTACGTTGTGCTGCACCTGCTTTGGTACAGGTACCGGTGCAGGGCTGGTTGCTTGGATCTTCCACGGAAAATCCTCTTGTTGCCGACGTACCGGTATGGAGAGCTGGAGCTGGCTCCGTGCCGGAAAGATACCTTTTTCGTGACCGAAAGATACCTTTCGCCTGGCTGTGACGTTTTGCTTCCTGTTGCCGCTCGCTGAACTGTAGGCTGTTCTTTATCGTTCCGTGGAACTGATGGCAGTCAGTGGTTTCCTCACAAAAAGCAATGTCTTCTTCTGCCGACAGCAGTTGGAGACACTCTTGTTGTTGCCGATCGACAATGTCGTGGTCGGCACTTCTTCTTTTGTTGCCGATGGACACAATGGCGCTGTTGCCACTGTCGGTATTGATTGACGCGATGGCGATGTGGTTATAGTGTTTGGTTGGTTGCTATTCGTCGTACTAGTAGCGATAGCAGCTAACTGGTCGTAGTAGCGAACAACTCTTGTTGTTCTTGTAGCGGTCGTTGTTTGATCGCTTCGTGTTGTTCGATTGCTTTGTTTCGAACGTCTTGTTGTTTGCCGCGTTGCCACTTGGGTTTACACTCCTGTTGTCCACACGGTTGCCGCTATCGGTATCGACAACCGATAGCTTTAACAGTAGCGGTTTCTGTCCACTGATTTTCTTTCAATTTGTTTTGCATGCGCCGGTGGATGCAACTTGGTTCCTGTTGCATTCGACGCCTTGCACTCTTCAGGCCTGTTGTGCTAATGTTCAAAGCACAACTTCCTGTATGGCAGTCCTTCCGTAGGACCTGTCCTTGCTGAGTAGTTGGCCTGGTAATTTGTCTTGTTTGCGCGACGGGAAAATCTTCGCACCTCTCTTCTAGTAGCCTCTTTTGATGGCTCTCTTGTTGAGGATAGGAACACTCCCACGGAAGTACCTCTGCGGTGTTCCTGTTGGGATTTGTTATCTCGTTCCTTTTCTGGTCGACAACACACTCGTGTTGTTCCTCTCCTTCCGGTTGATTGACACTTGACGCTCGTCGTCGTGTCACTCCTCCTGTAAGTTTGGTACGGTTCGTCCCGTACGTACAGTAGCCCTTGTAACTCGTACAGTGGCTAGCTAACTCACTCCTGTGAGCTTGGTTGCTTGCTTGGACTCCTAGCTAGTCGTCCCAGCTTTGCTTGCGTGCAGTCTCCGTGGCAGCCTGTGGTGCCACTCTTGTAGTTGTTTTTCGTACCGTCACTGCACCCATAGGTTGCAGTCGTACGATGGCTGTATATTCCGCAGCACAAAATCTTGGTGTTCGCTCGCTCACTCCTGTGAGCTTGTTTCTTTCTTGCTCTGGAGCTCACTCCTGGAGCTTCGTTTCCTTTGATCCGGAGCTCACTGCTTGCTCCAACTTGATTGGTCGTAACTTAATCAGTTCCTGTTGGATTCGTCATGCGGAATTTTGCCTGTTGAGCTGTTTTGGTAGCCCTTATAGTGGGGCTCGGCACTGTCTGCCTGAACTGCTCGTTGAACTGTTTACCTTGGCATAGACTTGGATATCATGTAATAGGACGAAGTCAATATCGATATCACCATTGCGGTGATCTCGAATTCGTGATGATCTTCTTGGAAATAGTGTTGGTTTCTAGTAACACTCTAGCTTAGTAAAGGTAAAATACTGTTTTACTGTTAAGCTATTTCCAAGAAGTGATCTTTCTCCATGTTTTCTGGGATTGATTCAACTTCAAAGGATATAGTGAAGGGGGTGACCATATAGATCAGTTAAACTCCCCATGTATGTAACTAGAGAATAGATATAGATATCCCCTCTAAACTAGATTGGGATAAACGACTAATTTGTATTGAGGTGTCTGTAAGACAACCTCCAACACGGAGATCAGGGGGCACGAGGGGGTAATAATAGTTTCGACATATCCACCTCTAGTCGCACATTTGATCGGTGCGTCATGTCTTCACTCGCTACGCTTACCCCTCACGTCCCCTGGCCCTTTCAGCTAAGTTTGATACCACAAGATAGATACTAGTACTTTGCCGTAATAAGCGTGTTCTGTTAACACCTTCATGATTCTAGAAATAGTAGTCAGGAATCCTTGCTTCAGCATGAGCCCACGACGGGACAACTGCAGCCGTTCACCATAGAGCTCACCAAGGTGATCAGCCATGCGTTCTAGCATTGCCTGGTCATCCAATGCTCTCTGTCTTTTTTTTTCGTGAGCTGGTATGGCAAAGCCATCCAAGTTCTGTTCGTCTTCTTCGCCCTTGTTGTCTTCTTTGATTGCTGCCAGTGAAGGTGGAGGAGGGTTTTGAAGTTGACGTATTTCTGCAGACTTGATCAACTTCATGAAATCTTCCCACGCTTTTCCGCCATGATCATAAAACCTGTGTGTAATAACGCCCACTTTTGAGAAATGGAAGGTCTCCCATGTTTCATCACAATCTGTGGCCAAAAGAGCAACACCTCTCCCAAATTTACTTGTCATGGATAGAGCAAACAGTTCAAGCAAGTTTTGTCCTTTCTTGCAAGAAGACCTATCCGTTTTGAGTTCAACTAAACCATTCACAAAAGTGAAAGTCCTCCATACTCCATATTCTCCAATTTTCCAATGGCAATGTCACCTTTTCCGGCGGTGCTTTTCCTGTTACCTTTCACCTTTGGAAACATTGCACCCGTTACAACCTTGAGGCCATATTCTTTCTCCCCAGCCAGCAGGTGTTCATTAGCCCACTTCATCACTCCAGGCGTGCCGGCATGTTCACTTACTTCCCATGAAAACTTCGGTGGATGAACCAGGGACCCAGCCTCCCGGATAGGGTCCTCCACGACAGTCTGGATACCATTCCCAGCCAATATAGATGCAGCAAATTGCACAGATGCTTCTGATATGGCCTTGTGCTTCGTCCTGTTATCCAATTCTTCCTGTGCAAAAGCAACAAGTGAACTGATCTGGTCTGCCGAAACTCCTGAAGCTTGGTGACAATTGGTGACAAGGTGATATCTGTAAGGAAAACCAATCGAAATACCCACAGTAATCAAAGAGTGATTAATTGATGACTTGAATAAATTCAACATTAAACCAATCAAAACTCTACTTACCATCTGCTTGCTTCGGAGCGGATGCCACCACGATCAAGGGATGCTTGGAGGTAGTATCGGGTGATACATCGCCACCAGGATCCACCGCGTTGTCTTGAGAGAAAGATGTGGTTCCATCGGGGTACACCGAAAGATCCGCCGCATCACAATGGCTAAGGGCAACTTGCCGTTCTTCTTTGACCTTCTTTGTCAGGCCACTAATATTTCCATTCTTGATGTCTGCAATACCAATGTCGAAACGGCCTCCTTTCAGCTCGAGATCCTCCCTTCCCTCATGCTTGTAGTAGAGCTGAACCCAAACATATGAAGAAGACATGATGGTTGTTATTATTGCATCGTTCGATTCTTGCTGCTGCTGTTGTTGTTGCTGCTGCTGCTGCTGTTGGTGTTGTTGTTGTTGTTGTTGTTGTTGTTGTTGTTGTTGTTGTTGTTGTTGTTGTTGTTGTTGTTGTTGTTGTTGTTGTTGCTGTTGTTGCAGCGAATGGTGTTTCACTCCATGGTTAACATGAGGCCATGTGGGCTTTCACGCAGGCAGGCAGGCAGGCAGGCAGGCGCCCGGCGTGGGTGCTACGTGCTATTGGGATGGGCCGAATGCTACCAGCTGGAGGGTACAGTGCATTGTAAGAATGATACCGTAGAATACTCCAAACCAGAAGCAATGTACCGTATGGCGAATTCCATGATGATGTACGACTGTAGTCTAATAATACTAGCTAGCTAGTACTACTATCCACTATCAGCTTTATCATAGCTCCCAGTCACAATTCAAGCAGGTATGCAGAGGAGTTACTACGGGGACCAACTTACCTGAGTACACTGTCTATTTGTAACGAAGGGTAGCTTTAGAAGAAAGACACTATTAGAGTAGCTATTGGTACCGTGAACCGTGAATACAGGCTGAATCTAAGCTATCAAGACAAACGCAAGCCCGCTCCCGGTACGACATTCGAATGCGAACCGGAACGTCCTGGAACGTTCCGTGAAAAGACTTAGAGGACCAGAATCACCTCAACCTTAAACTCAACTGACATCACTCGGATCGCGATCGATCTAAGCCACTCGTACACCTCTTCTTTCATTATTTCGATCGATCGATCGATACCTCTATCTTTACTCTCTACCGACTCTATCAAGATGACACTATCTCCTCTTTACAGCGGCTACTCCTCTTGTAGACGTCTCCACCATGACTAGGCTGGAACGCGCAAGTGGCAGCCGTTCGATCGTTCGGCCGACGGATCGATTCGGTCCATGACTTCTTTCTTCCACGGATCTTCTTTCTTCCACGGATCGACCATGACGCCTCCTCTTCCACGGAATGACTCGACTCTCTTTCGTGAAGCGACCGTGATGCGTCTAATGTTAGCAGCAGATACTTTCGATACTGGCACCGACAACGGCGATGTTGTTGCTTGCCGATCGACGGATCGACACGTAGACGGCGACGGAGCAGAGCGACCATGACACGAAGCCAGCGACGTTTCCGGCAGACGCACAACAAGGCTTCTGCACTGCTGCTACCAATGCAACAAGCGGCATCTGCTCTACTACTTCTTTGACTTGTGAACTGGTTGACTGACAACAAACTAAATCTGCTGCATTTTCACCAACCTCAAGCCAACAATTCTCCTTTGAATCTTTGGGATGGGTGCTCCAGTCTTCATCCAAAACCACCCAGTCCTCCACCATACTCTAGAGTGCAGATTGAGTGCTGAGAGTGAGGACAGGAGCACCTTTCCCATGGAGAAATGCATGGCAGAATGACAACAAAATTGAATTCAAGCCTGACTTTTCCTGGATGCTCGATAGGAAACCTTGGAGATAGCAAATCCTTTTTGGGGAGTGGCTCTGTGAGTGTGTTGGGGAGCTAGTTCTAGAAAAGGATTTGCTATCTCAATGTATTGGTAAAGCTAATGGCCATTTGGTCAACTTTGTTGCCATGGTGATAAAATTCATTTTCTTTTCTTCAATCTTGTCTTTGTAAGAACCATTCAGTTCAATGCAGGATTCGCGAAATGACGACTTTTGGGTTCCCATTTCCGAAAACGGAAACATAACCGTCAAAAATGCTCACATTTTGACACCTGTCAGCGGTAAAAGAAGTCATCCTGTACTCGAAACCAGAAGCAATGTTCGTACGGTAACGTATGGCGAATTCCATGAAGTACCATCATCTTACAGTTTCCAGTCGCAATTCAACAACTGTATGCAGTCTTTTCTACGTGCTGTGCGGTACTTCAGTCATTATCGAAATCAACGGATGCAAGCCAAGAAACTGAATTCTTACAACAGACCGCAAGAAACATCCGCAGCTCGCTTTCCCCCAACATATCCGAAGCTTGATCCGCCTCAACAAACTACAACTGAGAAGCTATCGATAGTTCGGACGCCACCACCAACAAAACCATACAAAATCTATTGGCTTGCATCAGCCATGAGCTCTGTCACCACTGCTGATTTAGAAGCACAGTATGTAATGCAAATACCAGTTGCATGGGGTCCGAAAACGTTGACAGAAATCCATGTACGTGTTCGCCCAGAGTGGAGCCATGTTATAAGGCGCTTGTCTTCTTCAGGGAGGCATGGTGCCACCATTGAAAGAGGAATGACAGAACCGGAGCCAACGAAATGCAGGTCTCTGGTGCAGCATGCTGGTGGGAGGAAGTCCGAAGGGACTCTAGTGTCCTTTCATGGTGATTGTAGTATAAGGGAAGAGGAAAAAAGACCCATCCAGCCCTCAAAAACGCAGCAAGAGTTGGAGTCATGCATTCAATTGTTGGAGCAAGAAGGACCAGGATATCTGAAGGATGACAGTGAGCATAGCTCCTATACAGACCTTTTGCTGCTGCAGGAAGAGAGTGATGATGACAGCAGTGCGAGTGGTGCATGCGAGTTTGACTTTTCTCACCTCGACATGACCCCCTTTCTTCAACTGAGCACTTCCAAGGTTGCAAACAACTATGCGGAACATACCGTAGCTTCTGACTCTGAACATCTCTTGCTTGGGCGAGCTGACTTTCGGCCAACGAGTCCTCTAAAAAATCCTGAATTCTTGATGTCTGCATTCTTTCCGATGGAATGCAATGGTTTGGACCTGCAACTTGAATTGGCCATGAAACCCAAGGTGTATTCTCGTCAATTCAGCGACACCCACCAGGAGAAGACTGGTCGAAGTATTATGGACGACACTGCCTCCACAGCACACAATGATAGTGACGAACATGATGATCCATCTGGCACATCCGTTTGCCAGCAAGGTCGATGGTTGGACGATACGGACGGAATGCAACCAAACAGGTTCAAGACTGTCTTTCACGAGTTTTGGCATTACTATTGCTGTGCCATTAGGCAGTTGCGAAGTCGGCACGTGTATGGCAATGTCATTGATAGCAGGCGCCGTATTGGTCCTGCGATTGCCGACCAATCCTCTTCTGCCCATCAAGAGCAGATGGACTATTGCTATTTTGAAGAGGATGAGTCCCTCACCTGTTTCTTGAACATCTACCGCGAATTCTGGCACTACTACCCTGGAGCAATTGAAGAAATGACGAACTCCATTCATGGTGGATCCGCCCGTGGCGGTTCTCGTTAGCAACTCCCGAGCCTCTGTTTGACTGTTGCAGGTGTAGAAAACAATTACTTTGATCAGGTCCCTGCCAGGATATCCTGATCCATGGCTAAACAATCACTAGCTGCATGTAGTAAGTCACAACTGAAACAAGGATATTGTACATGAAGTATGCACAAGTTGTCCAGTTACATGTAGCTAATACCGGCAGGTACCGGTACCTGTACTGGTTCAGTTGGTGTTCCTCGTTGACTCAAAAGCTCTGACCTGGCGGAGGCCTACAAAAAAGCCAACAATGAAGATCAGAGATCAGCAGTTGTGGCGTGTCAGCTCATCCATCTTGAGCCACATAGTTTATCTTTAGTTCCAGGTACGTACCGATGCCCGTACGAGGTGTTGTTATAAACATGATGACAACCGTGCGCCGGCCTGCCGCAGCACCTACAGCCAGTACGGTACAGTACCGGTACGGAACAACGCTTACAGCGCGATTTCCAGAAGGACGAGGTTTCCCCGAAAACAAAAGTGAGAACCATGTACTGGCTCTAGCTAGTACGTAGGAACAGCAAGGAAGTCAATTGCTACCTCGACAGTTTACACTAGCTAGCTAGACAGTACATGACATGTGACATGTAACAATGTAACATACTAGTAGTTGCTTCTTTTGTTAAACTCCACGCCTGGGGATCCAGATGAATCTTCAGTGGATCATTGGTCATCGTTCCTCACTGGAACAGGAAGCCAGGAACAAAGGATTGTTTACCTTTTGGTACTATGTACGGATCTGTAATCTCTGCAGTTGTACAACTGCAGTACCGAACGATGCTGTCTTGGCAGCCAAAACACAATCCTCTACCGGATGCAAAAGAAAGACCGACAGTTGGCCTTACCTCTCTCGCTGCTCGATGCACGCGCAGTTATAGTACTACCGAATGACAAAATTCATGTACATCTGTGGGAATTTTCATCGAGAAATTGGAAACCGAGAACCTAGTCCAAGATTGACCGACGATATTCTTTGCGTCTACGGTATGTGTCCATGTACCGGTTCCTCGCTGCGTTGCATGCAGCGCTGAGAGCAGAGGGCAGGCAGCAGGCCCTCCAAGTTTCATATTATTATCGTTACGGTAATAGTTCCGTGCTATTTTCGAGGCCTGCAACTTTCTGTATTCTTTTTCGGAACATTGCGACTGGTTTACTGCACAAACTAAGGGCAAGAACCATCGAATGCTGAAGGAATGTCCAACAGTTGTTCTTGGTTTTGGTCCTTTATGTAATGGAACGCCGAAGCAATCTTCAGTGGTCAGGCTTCGCGGTACCACAAGAGAATGTACGTAGTACGTACGGTACAGTAGGTACCAGTTTCTGATCTTATGTCGCCCCAAATCCCAGGATTGGAATGGCGATTCGATGTGACCCAGAATTCAAGGGAGCCCACAAAAAAAAAAACTTCAAAACTTTTCCATTCATCAGTAAACAACAGACATGATGATAGAGCGCTTCCCTGCCATCCAAGAAGAAGAGGAAAGCAGCTGTGTAATGCAAATACCAGTTGCATGGGACCCAAAAACACTGACAGAAATCCAAGTACGTGTTCGCCCCGAGTGGAGCCAGATGATCAATCGCTTCTCTTCTTCAGGGAGGAATGGAATGGGTGCTGGTGCCGTTGAAAGACAAACGGCAGAACCAGGCAGACCCCACACTGGTAGCTATCCGACTGGAATCGCAGGTACTGGTAGGGTTTCCATGGCTGCTAGTACAGAGGAAACAAAACCAGAACAGCTTTCTGCAACGCAGCAAGAGTTGGAGTCATGCCTTCAACTGCTGGAAGAAGAAGGACCAGGATATCTGGTGCATGATAGTGAAAGTATCACCTGCACAGACAAGCAAGATGATGAAGACGAGGATGACTTTGCTGTTGAAAGCAGTTTCTATGATAGTTTCTATGATAGTTTCTGTACTCTCGGCAGTTCCAGCAGTGCAAGTAGTGCCAGCAGTGTATCTGAATTTAACTTTGGTGACTTGGACATGACCCCCTTTCTTCAACTGAGCTCTAGTAGCTCCAAGAATGCGATCAAGGATGAGGAACATCCCGAAGCTAAACACTGTGGTGTCAATGAGGAAGCCACTGTATGTTCTGATTCTGAGTGTCTGTTACTTGGACGAGCCACATCTGCAAGAGATTTGGATGTGCCACCACAATGGTTATCAATGCCACAGGAAGAATCCAGAAGACCCTCTACTACTGAGTCTGCTACTGAGGAACTGTGCGATTCAAGTTGCAAGTACCATAACAAGGAATGCAGTTCTCCAAGCGTTGCCGAAGATACCGTTTTATCTACAGAGCATGGCCATGATGATGATGATACGTGGTACGCATTCGAACAAGAGAAGGCTGAGTTAGAGGATGAAAGGCCGCCCGCGGAGTTTGACAGTGTGTTTCATGAGTTTTCGTATTACTATTGTAATGCCATCCGGGAGGTGCGCAGTCAGCACATGTATGTCTTTGCTACCGACTCTGCCACCGCTTCATAGATCATGCATGGATAGACGTGTGAATGGTGAAGGAGGAAGAATCAGCTGGTTGCGACTGCATGCAGCGCCGCACGTTCCGTACTGGCCAAAGTTGATTACTAGGAAAAAGAATCCCTCTGGATTGCGAAGCCTTGCCGAGCTAACTAGCCTACATTTGTTACATAACTTTTGCTACATAACTATAGCTACATAACTTTTGCTACAGTACCTGGTAGCTACTTCCGCAAATTTCACTGGATATCCCAGCCTCCCTTCTCTACCGGTATGATAGCAGCGGTACATGGAGCAAGAGGCGGTTTGCACAATGTTCGGTGACGGTACCGCTACGCACAAGTAAGTTTGAGCTCGAGTTTGACTCTCATGTCTACGGCTTGCTGACAGGCCCAAATGTTCACAATAGATCTGCTGGCTAAATAAAGGATCGTAAGAATTCTGAGTTGTCGTGACGTCAAGCTTCTGGAGCAAAATGTGACAACAATCTTTCCACAAGTTTCCACTGCATGGATTAGCTATGGATTTTTAACTTGGTGATGCTATGCTGTGATGTTTGCTCGAGACGAGAAAGCTTCCAATGAGGAGCAAGGAGCATTTGGAGGGGGAGAAAAACAAGAAGCTCGCAATCAAAAGAAATAAGATTGAGAGGTTGATTGAGTGAAACTTTGACACCTTTTCAAAGTGTTAATTAGAGACATTGTTTCGTTTCAGTCCCTCTTGAAGTGATCTTACACATGGTTGTGCGCAGTAGTGAGTGGTTTTCAGTACAGCACCTTCGTAAGAAGTTTCCAGGGGCACGTCAGTGATTGCCAATGACAACCTTGCTCCCACTTCATCAGCTGCTTCCAAAGCTTCATCTATCTATCTTGCCTGGAAACAGAAGCTATTTTGGCAGAAGAATTTTGCTTCCTGACAACAAACGAGAAAGAAGTAATAAAGAGACAAGAAGAAACAACCAACAAAAAGACAAAAAGACAAGCTTATTCATACAGCAAGATGGCAAAACCCCAGGACGGTGGAGGGGATAAGGATGACGACAATAAGGGGCGTGTGATGCTGCTGACGATTCCTAGTTGGGGTGATCCTTCGACCGAGTATCGCGTGTCACTTCGTAGTCGTCCTGCCTTGTGGTCCAAGTTCGCCAAGTTTTTGGGGAGTCAGAGGCAGACCAAAGAGACAAAGAAAGTAGTAAGTACACAGTGTAGTGATCATCCTTCCAAGGAAGACCTGGAATATCTCCAGAAGCGTCAGTCGATTGCTCTATTGCAAGAGCAGTGTTTTGGCTCGGTGGCATCGGACTACAGCGACGATGACGCAAGTCTCCTAAGCTACCATTATCACCAAGGTACTGTCAACATCAACACTACTACTAATAGTTCCACGAAGAATGGGGCTGGTGATGTCCACCCTATTCAGTACGTGTCAGTGCCTCGTCATTTGGAAAGCAATCTGAGCCTGGAAGAATGCTGGGCCGAGACGGCAAGTCTGACGCCCTCTTGCAAAACGCCCAACAATGCGGAATTTGATATTGAGTTGGAATTGGCATCCATTCAGGCACTGAGGACACGAGACGACGAAACCACGGATTCGGAAAAGCAACTCCTCGAACAACTCGTACTGTCGTCTCGAAAGAAACGAGCATTCGTCGGCCAAGAGGAAGAAGACGATACCACGGAAGAGGACGAAGACTTTGCCTTGTCACCCAGTCCTTTTCTGCAATTAGACCTTAGCAAGAATAAGATCAAGACGAAAACTCAGAGCAACGGAGAAGACACAGACGACGCTCACCAAGAAGCAATCACTCTACCATCCCCCGCCACGAACAAGAGTGACGATCCAGCAAATCAAGATCAACCCGACTCCGGTTCACCGCCCCATCATCATCAAATCCCCCTTACACTCCAACGACGTGGCGTCACCACACCCCAATTCCAGAATGTCTTTCAAGAGTTCATGTACTACTATCGCTGGGTCGTGGCCGATATGCGGGCCCAGGACCATCTCTTTCGCCATGATCATACAGCCCATGTACAGGATCCAACAAATAATACGAATGAACACATCGTCACGTACTTTCAGCAAACGGAACGCGACGCAAACAATGGACCCATTTGCAATCTATTGCAAGAATTTTGGTATTACTATCCCATGGCCATTGAAAAGTCCATGGATCAGTTGGGTCGATGATCGTAACTGTTCCCCGCCGTGAGTCGTCAAGGAACGGTCTGAAAAGCTGGAGAAATCTGACCCATCGTATAGTATAGGTCTGTGAATACATACATAACTACATGCATAACTACAAGTAAGTTTAGGCTTCCTCGTTTGTTGCCCGTACACAGCACGTGCGTGCACGTATCTTGACAAGACGGGAACAAAAAGAGAAAGTTACTCGAGTATACTCGTAGCAGATCAAGACATCTATAAACTGTAATTGGCAACAGGTTTCGGGTTCCATCCAACCAAGACTGCCATTCGCTTTCCCTTGCCAGAAAGCTTCTACTAGATGCTCCGGTCGTGGATGCAGTCATAATGGTTTCAACATCGGAGACCAATCAAGCAGATCCGTGGAGCGGCCTTTCTCTCACTCAGCTATTTCTTTTAGCTAGCTATAGCTAGCTAGGCTTTTGAGAGCCAACAGCGTTGGTTTCTCTGGGGTTGTTGCTTTTGTCTGATTGGGTTTTTGGTCGATTCGGAATAGATGCGCTAACTCACACACGTAATTCCTTGCCTCAAATAATATTAGTACCCCTCAGCATGAGATCCAGGGCAGTCACTGTCACGCAGCCATTGCACCACTTCACTTTGCCCATGGCCGCTGGCAGCAAGAAATGTTTTTTGATTCCACGGACAGCCATTTGCACGCAACCACTTCAAAACGACCAACTGACCATTCTTAGCAGCCTCCTGACATGTCATTGGATTCCATTGGCAACCATTTGCATGAGCCCACTTCAGAAGCTCCAAATGACCATTTTTGGCAGCATAGACACATGTCTTGTAATCCCATTGACAACCATTTTCATGAGCCCACTTCAAAATTTTCAAGTATCCATTTTGAGCAGCAGCTGAGCATGTCATGGAATCCCATGGGCAACCATTTGCATGCAACCATTTTAGAGCTTCCAGATTCCCATTTAGGGCAGCTGCTCTACATGTCCATTTGCTCCATGGGCAACCTTTTTCATGCAACCATTGGAGAGCTTCCAAGTGTCCATTTCCCGCAGCTGCTTCAAATGTATCCTCGTCCCATGGGCAACCATTTGCATGCAACCATTTTAGAGTTCCAGATGTCCATTTAGGGCAGCTGCTCTACATGTCCATTGGTAACATGGGCAACCATTGTCACACAACCATTGGAGAACTTCCAAGTGTCCATTTCCAGCAGCTGCTTCAAATGTATCCTCATCACATGGGAAACCATGTTGCCATGCCCATTGAATGACCACAAGGTTTCCAGCCTTGGCAATAGCCTTCAAAACATGAGGAGGTCTTGGTTCCTTATTGCTGGAACTGTCCCTGAGCCAATATTCAGCACAGGACACAGTGGCGAATGCGGCGCTGTAAAGTGTGCCTGTGCTTCCTGCTGGGCGCCCCTTGTGGCTCCAATATTCTTTGTAGAGTCTATTCATCTTCTTGTTGACTGGTCCAATAAAAGCATAATGGCCCAGTCCAAGAAATGGCAGAATCTGTTGAATCCAAACTTCATCGTGTTTCAAGAAGTCTCCAAAAGACATGTTATTAGCGGTGCCGGTGCTGATGCTGCCCATTGTGATCGGTGGCAGATTGCGTGAAGTGATGGAATATCAGAAGAAGCCGAGGAGGTGCCTGAGAGGTGCACGGCTCGGCAACCAAAACTCTTGTATGGAGGCTTGTCTGGATCTAAACTTCAGCACTCTCATTCGAGTTGCTGCCTTTGGCAGAGTCCAGCGCATTCGAACCCACGACAGCTGCATCATGGCTCGTTCGATCGTGGATCCATGCATGATCGAATGAACCCTAAACAAGCCAAAACAGGTATTTTCTGATTGGGTTCTTGCTTCTGAACGAGAAGGTTGTAGAACAATTCTTGACAGGGCTCACTAAATCTTGCGTCCCGAAAATGCTTCTGATTGAGTTATTCGCATTAATTAATTTGTCTTTCAGAAGGGACCCAGAAGTGACCTAGAACTAAGAAAGACGTCAGACGCAGTGCTACAGCCCTCTTCCTTCCGACAAACGCTGTCCTTTCGCCATGATGCAACGGAAGCATGCTCGCAACAAACCAACCAAAAGCACACAAAACGAGTTTGGTAGACACAACCGCAGCAGCAAGAGCAAGAGCAGCAAGAGCAGCAAGAGCAGCAAGAGCAGCAGGAAGAGCAAGAGCAACAAGAGCAGACAGCCTTATGCCAGCAGCAGGAGAGTAGACACAGAATGGACGGAAGCAGTGAAAGCAGTGAAAGCAGCAGCGCAACAAGCCAGAGATTGGATGGCAACAGTGGGAAGAACGTTTCTCCTTTGATTCATTCTCGCCAAGAATTGCTGGAGGCAGAAGGAGCAACCCGACGACAGCAGGCGATTGATGAAGAAGAAATTCTGAGGTCCAAAGAAGAAAACCAACGAAACATCAATCAGCAAAAGGAACAAACACCTCAGATACAAGATGACGGCACTGAAGACAAGGACGACCAACCAGCATCAGATGCCTCGGAAGCTTCAGAAGCTTCAAGAAGAGAGGAGGGAATAGCAAACGTGTCGGAAAGAGGGGAAGAAACAGCATCAGCAGCATCAGCAGAACCTTCAAAGCAAGAGGAAGATGACGAAGCCTCAGGAAGCGCAGAGCAAGCCATGGCAGTAACTCCTCCAGATCCTCCTACGGCATGTAATAGCAGCAGACGAAGCTCCTTGCTGACGATTCCCTCAGTGATTGATCCGAACACGGAATACAATGTGATCCTCAGGAAGCCCCGTTTGCCCATGAGGGCACACATTGGATCAGCCACCAAAAACCACACAAAGAATCCACCTGAGGAGCATCCGACTCAGACCGAGAATCAGCAGCCTGATCAACGTCATACGGAGGACCATCAGAAGACGGAGCACCAGGCGGAAGACAGGAAATGCCTATTACGGATTCCTTCCGTGGGTGATCCCAACACGGAATACCGCATTGTCTTGCGAAAACCACCCATTATTACCTGGACACGAAACCTCAGCATGTTGGTGAAAAGAAGCAATACTTCTGTCAGACGAGGGACACTATCGTCACTCAAAGAAGGCCAAGAAGAAGACGAAGAGCTCGAGTACCAATACTACAACAACGACAGCGACAGTGATCAAGAAGAAGATGAAAATGAAACACTACGAAACATATCACAAAGGTTATCCGAATTGGACGGCGATGAACTGCAACCAATCGTGTCTCTCTTTCAAGACTATGGAGAACATTTCGATTATTCCGAAGACGAGGACGACTCCAGCTCGGATGGAGAGTATTTTATCAATGACTATGCGCCCATGGGCCTCGTGTCTGCTGCCTCGAAATCTGGCGACATGAATAGCCAGAATGGTGATTTCGCCGACAATCGAACGGTGATCAGTTTGGAACACCGATTGGCAGAAATGGAACAAGACGACGAGGACGTGCAGCAACAACGAGACAGCAATGCGCTCGCAGCAGGAGTTTTGGGTACT
Source organism: Seminavis robusta (assembly GCA_903772945.1). Taxonomy (NCBI): domain Eukaryota; phylum Bacillariophyta; class Bacillariophyceae; order Naviculales; family Naviculaceae; genus Seminavis; species Seminavis robusta. The sequence continues at coordinate 20,316 of CAICTM010001069.1, read as the reverse complement.
AGTAGCGAAAAAAGCACAAGACATCTTCATCAAATCGAAGTCGACTTTGCCGATGATCTCAATGGAATCACCAAGGATTTGGAAACTGCTTTTGACAGCTTTGGTGGTGGTGGTGGTGGTGGTGGTGGTGGTGGTCAAGACAACAATAATGCCTCGTTTGCTGGAGTGAGCAACGTTCGACCTTCCATCGTCTTTGCTGCAAACAGCCTCCTTCGACAGCTCTCCCTTCTTGGAAAAATGGATACCAGCAGCAGTCAGGACAACAACACACCGACAAGCCTTCTCGATGATTCGTCGTTTCTACGTCGCGATAGCGAAAGCACCGTCGCCAGTGCGGCTCTTGCCGTCTTTATGGCTACGACTGCCACCACCAATGTCAAAGATACCCCAGGTAATCGCAACCCGAAAACAACGAAATATCCCAACGACAATCATGATACCAAAGCGTCGTTTCTACGTCGCGATAGCGAAAGCACTGTCGCCAGTGCGGCTCTTGCTGTCTTTGTGGCTACCACTGCCACCACCAACGTCAAAGATACTCCAGGTAATCACGACCCGAAAACAACTAAATCTCCCAACGACAACGACAATCACAATCATGATACCAAAGCAAGAGATGGAGGCGTAGTAGATGACAGCTCGACGACCAGTGCTGGCTCGACCGGTCAAACGCAACACGTTCTCAAGCCAGAATCACCAACCTCGGTGGAAAAGTTCCCGTTCACAAATCTTGCGAACACCAACAAAGAAATTTCCAGAGTATCACTCGAATCCGACACCACGGCTACTACAAACACGACAACTACAGAAGCTAGTACATTGACATCCGATGCTACAATAACCGATACACAACAAACCCCAGAATCATTGGTTACGACGAGTAACCGAAACAAGTTTCTCGAAACAGAAGCTCCTATCGTGCAACACGACGACGACGATCACGAAATGAATATGATATCATCACAACAACGGCAATCACTTGACGATTGCCGGTACAACCAAAAAGACAACAATATGCACGGACACGGCATTGGTAATGCATTGCAAGAGCCGCTACCAATCTACGAGGGAAATCATCGGAGCAGCAGTTGGCTAGACGGATTCTACAATGCCGTCAGGGACATTAGAGAATCGGGAAGACATTCCCAGTCGGCGCGACTATCTACTGCATGATTGACGCACCATGCAATGCATTGGCTGACATTCTCTCTGCGAGGCACTGCTACGGTCTCGTTCCAATTCGATTCGATTCGATTCGATTCAGCGACTACTCTAGCTAGCCAGCCAGCTAAAGTATTCTTGCCTAAGCGAGCATACCGGTACCAGTAATTTATTGTAACGCAATGACACGATCTATAGACATTTTCTAAGCTCAACAATATAGAGGAGAGAAGTGGACGTTGAGTTAGCTGTGCCCAGCAGCTCGATGGGTGACAACAGAACCCACGCGTATTAGCCCCCTAACCAGGGCACAGGCAGATAGACGGATCAGAGGACTGTGGCTACCACAACCTCAAGCATAATATGATTGCCAATCAAAGTTATTTTCATGACACTACGGTATTAGCCAAATCCAAACCATTTCTGGACGAAAGATTGAATCATTCCTTCTAAAGCTACAAAAAGATGTGTCCAGTATAGTACCGGCAGCTATGAACCATTTGAATTTCTGGCTCACTCTACCTAGCTACTACTGTGCCGTGAGCCCAGCAACAGGACCAGCTCACGCTGCTTGATATTGCAAGAATTGCAGGCAGAGATGATCCACCAATGCGGATTGCCTCTCCTGAAGTTTCTTCTCTTGTTCTACATGTAGAAGCGCATTGCTGGTTTGTGGTTGGTTGGGACCAGAAGACTCTTGCATAGAACTCTGCTTAGACAATGAAACGATATTGCGAGCCCATACTTTCACGGGCAAGGATTCGGCAGCCGCTGCAGCAGCATTTTGTTTGGCATAAAAGAGAGCCATCATGGCATCGGGATCATCAGGGTCAACTGTATCGGCGGTACCGGTAGTTGTCTTTGTGGTCTGCTCTTCTTCTTCTGCTGCTGCCGTCCATTCTGAGGTGCCCCACAGAGCCATCTGACGCTCCACTTCTTCTTCCAGCTGTCGACCAGCTTCCTTTAACGTTGAATCCTTTGTCATTGTCACTAGCTAGTTTGGAAAAAAGTCGGTCTTGTCAATACATCATGGTCGACGACGAACAGGTGGTAGAAAGATCGCCATCTTGTCCAAGTTCAGAACGCTGCAGAGCTATTGGAGATGTTTCATGGCGTCGATGTTGTGCCGATTGCCAACAAACTTGACCAATGTTGTGCACAGATTGCATCAACCTTCCATGGCCATGGGCATTCCATTGATTCATTGTTGTAAAATACCCAAGGTTTGTGGGTAAATAATGCACAACATCTATACTGGGTCCTCTGTGCGGAAATTTCGAGGGTACTGTATGGCAAGAATGCATGCCAACCGTCGAGTTCTCAGGTCAGTGCCAACTGGGGCTGTTGCCACTGATGAGGATACCTCCTCTGTCTAAGCATGTATTATTAAAGAATAGATAATAGAAGTGTTCTACTGCACTCTACAGTCTCCGAAGGACGTTATGCTTGGATATCCTCCATTTTCAATCTCTATGGTTTGCGTGGGGATCTTACATCAATGATTCTGCCGTATTACCTAGGGCAGCCATTGTCACGTAGCCACTGGAGCACTTCACTTTGTTTATTCCTGCGGGCATAACGATATGTCGCTGCATTCCATGGACAACCATTTTCACGCGCCCACTTCAAAGTTTCCAAATGGCCATTTCCAGCAGCATAGGCACATGTCCCTCCATTCCATGGACAACCATTCTCTCTTAACCATTGGAGCATTTCCAAATGGCCATTTTCAGCAGAAGCGTGACATGTCCGTTCATTCCATGGACAACCATTTTCACGGGCCCACTTTAGAATTTCGAAATGTCCATTCTTAGCAGCACCGACACATGTATCTTCATCCCATGGACAGCCACTTTCTCGAGCCCACTTCAAAATTTTCAAATGCCCATTTTCAGCAGCTGTTCTACATGTCCATTTGCTCCATGGGCAACCATTTTCACGAGCCCACTTCAGAATTTCCAAATGGCCATTTTCAGCAGCACCACGGCATGTCAATTCATTCCATGGACAACCATTTTCATGAGCCCACTTTAGAATGTCCAAATGGCCATTTTCAGCAGCTAAGGTGCATGTCCATTCATCCCACGGACAGCCATTTTCACGAGCCCACTTCAAAATTTCCAAATGGCCTTTTGCAGCAGCCCAACATGTATTTTCATTCCATGGACAACCATTCTGTCTTAACCATTGGAGCAATTCCAAGTGTCCACCTCCAGCAGCGGATGCAAATGTATTTTCATTCCATGGACAACCATTCTGTCTTAACCATTGGAGCAATTCCAAGTGTCCATATAGTGCAGCATAGCAACATGTATTTGCATCCCATGGGAATCCTTTTTGTCGTGCCCATTTCATGACAGCAAGATTTCCAATTTTGGCAATGGCAGTGCAAACATGATGACGATCAGGTTTCTTATTTCTGGAATTGTCCACGAGCCAGTATTCTGCACGTGGCTGATTGCAGAATGTTTCGCTGTAAAGAGTATCAGTGCTTTCCGCAGAGCGCCCGGAAGAAATCCATACGTATCCAGCAGGGTTATCGTTTACCTTTCTTGGATTTTTCTTTAGTTCAACTTTGCAGTACTCTTTGTATAGTCGATTCATCTTCTTGTTGACAGCCCCCACGAAAGCATACTGTCCAACACCCACAAACGATAGAATCTGGCCACTCCAAATCAAATCGTCAGCAAACAGAAGAGGCGACTCGGCAGTACTAGTACCTTTATCATTGGAAGCAGTGTTATCACTAGTACTAGGAGGAGTGGCAGTATTCATGGTGCGGGTATAGCGGTGGCTGGTGTGGTTGTGATGGTGGTGCTGTTGATAGAGAGAGAATAGCGGTGGCTGCTTTGTCTAAACCCCCTTATATATTGTGTTGGTGACCACCGTAGCTGAGTAGACAGCGTGGATACAATGTGACCACTGATGTCCACGCCCTGGTTTTGGTTCCAAATTTCAGGACGCACATTAGACTTAGTCACTAGCTATGACCATATTCTGAAAGCTGCAGAGCCGATTGGAGGTGGTTCATGGCGTGTCAATCTTCTTCGGGGACTGCTGCCTTGGAACCGCGACCCGAGCAATGACGCAGCATCCACAGCAACCTAAGGGGGAACGATGCTGGCGTTGACCATGCGATGGGAGGAGGAGCAGAAAGTTGGGTGAAAAAAGAGACCAAGCTTCCGTGAACATTCCTTTTTGGTCAGCAACCACCGTCCGGGCTGCCTGGCTGTACAGTACAGCCGAAGCTAACGCTAATGACAAAGTTCAGGAGCGGGTAGCGGGTATATCAGGTTAACACGGCTTACTTTCCTTTTTATTTTTGCTGCTGCACGTGTGGTCTTTGGACCATCTACATATGAATTGCAGAGCATTGTTCAGCCTTCAACTAACCTTTGGTACGTGTATATATGCAATCTTGTTGTCAGATCACAGCTGTTTTTCTTTCATTTTCTTGTCTTTCCTCACAAAACACACAAACTACAAACATCGCGATCCAGTTTCTACACCATGACCCCATTGACTCCCAGAGAAGGCTGGTAGGAGGATGCCATGGACATGGCCGAACTCTTTCGCTCCAAAGCCAACCTCTTGAAGATGAGACGGATCAATCGCAGCAACTTCTCCATGGCCTTTCCGGGACCCGCCAAGAAGCGGAGTTGCTTTTGTTCTTTCTCCCTTGAAATGATGATCGTCGAAGGTTCTCCGGCATTGCGGAGGATGGTGGTCCCACAGCAGCTGTCACGCTGCAAGGACAGAGTCGAAGCCAAGGTGGAGTCGTCCCAATCATCCAAGTAAGCAGCCGCCTCGGGTTCTTCCGTAGCCAAGTGAGCAATCGTCCACGATTGTTGCTGTTGTTGCTGTTGCTTGGATCCAAACATGATTGACTTGATCGATCGTTCTTTATGCTCCGTCAAATTTTTCTATGGCGAATCTGTCTGTCAAGTCTTTTACTCTGGCAAAAAGATTGTGATCAATACGATAGGGAAGGCTGTGGCTGGTATGGGGAACGCCGTGCAAGCCCAGCAACACCGTCTTGGCAGTTCATTGCTTCTTGGGATCATCCCAGACTCGGAACCATCACTGAACACCTTGAAACGACAATTTTACTTAGAGACAATGGCCCCTTTTTATAGAAACACACACTTATCTTACGGTACCGTCATTAGTCGTGGTTCATACCGGTACCTGTACCCCCAAATTCGGAACAACCCCAAAATGCGGACCTCTCTCCCCTCATCATCTCTTCATTGGACCACACCACACCACACCACGAGGCCACAGGTCCTCGCAACAGCTCTCGCACACAATTGTACAAGCAATCAAGAGTTCTGCTTTCAAGAGGTCTTGCAACAGAGTACCGGTATCTACCCGCTAGCTAGAGCCAGATCTTGCAAAAATACTCAATACAGTAGGGTATATATATACTGACTCCTTTGCTTGTTCCGAGAGATGAAAGCCTTGTTTGGCTTGGCTGCCTCAGTCCTCTGGCTGCAAGTAGAGTTCTTGCTTGTTTTATATCAACACATGAGTTACGCACCTTCCATTTCTGGACCTTCAAATGAAAGCCGGGCTGTGCAAAGGGGTACGTGCCGGTATGGTAGCTCGCACCGTCAACACCATGCCTGCCATCCAAAGAGATCGGTGCCGTCACTTACCAAGGCAAGTCGCAGCCACCAAGTAGATCGGAACAGTCCCCAGCTAGCTAGCTAGCTAGGAACTCTACAACATGTAGCAATCGAATATTCCGTGATATGACATCATAACTATTTAGTAAAGGCTGTGAACCTAACCGAAGAGGCTGCGTGTGCATAACGGTTCTAAAGGCAAGAAAGTCTGTTTGGGGGGCGAAAGCCTCTTTCGGACTGTCACTTCCATCGGTCCAAATACCACCACATCCAGGTACCCTAGCTAGCTCACCAATGGAACCAATGGAGCGAGGCAGCCTGATGAAGCGCGCGAATGCCTCAAGCACTACTCGTGCCGCCATGGATGGACCGTCAAGATCTGGTTCGGCTTCCTCTTCGTCTCGGTTTTCATGTATGTGAAACCTGTACCGTTGTCACGTTGCTGGAAATTTTCACACTAGCTAGCTGGACATCCTTCTGGAGTGTACCATAGAGAGCTACGAGCTCAATGCATGCAGCCGGGAAAGGCGCATGAGCTAATGTACCATGGTGGCTCAAATACCAGTATGTCATAGCGACAGGAACACCATCGTTCTACTGCACGCCCGTACGTTGGCGTTGACGGAGGTGTCATGTGAGAGGCTTCAGTCGAGGGGGGTGGATCTAGCTCAGCACCTCGGATACAGGCCCAATGGCATCGTCAAAGGATCTGAGGCAGCTCGTGCCATGAGTGCAGAGGCAAAACGATCAGACGGAAGAATCCGTTCCGTGGAAGATGGTGGAGTCGTTGCATCTCTACAGTCCATTGGCGCTTTTGAGGATATCAAGCCACTTGCCAACAAGAATGTGGCCAAGGCCTTGAGAAAACTTGGCATGCTGCGCGACGACGAGTATCTGATTGAGAATGGATCTTCCCAAGGCGAACCGTTGCTCATAATCGAGCTGCCAAGCTATTTCAGGGCATCTGTTGGGGACGAACCAACTTTACAAGATGACTACAAGGTTGGTGGCTACAACTATTTCATGGCAGAGACAATGCTCAACGAGTCTACACTTGCCTTTTGCAAGCAGAATCCGTCAGGGTGCCCCAACTTCAACAACTTCACGACGTTCAAGGTGAGGAAGCTTCAGCGACTGGAAAACGTGGATGTGTTCGAGCAATACAAACGCCACGAGACTATGGTTGCAAGGAAGATGAAATCCAGAGGATTGGCATCGAATGAAACTAACTCGCTGCCAAATTGGTTGAAGAAGCTGTCACAAAAGAACGGGTTAAGCTCTGAAGCAAATGGCGTGTACCTGCTCCATGGTACCAAATCAACCAACCTAGATCTCATCGTGGAGCACGGATTGAAGACCAAATTCTCGTTGGATCGCGGACTCTCGTACGGAAAAGGGCTGTACTTTACAGACAATGCCTGCAAGGCCAGCCAATTCACAGCACGAGATGGCGTCATTTTGGTTTGCCGTGTTGTGCTTGGACGACAAGAGATACTCCCTCGGACCTGCCCCCGAAAGCTATTTCCTGACTTTGGCTACGATTCTGCAATGGCAAAAAGAAACCACACAGATGCACCCCACGCCCATAAGCAGCTACACAATGAGTACATCATCTATGATGACTGCTCGTGCTACCCTGAATTTGCAATCCATTTTGACCTATCCTGAGGAGGGTACGTACAGAGCCCGTCATCTCAACCTATTTTAGAAGTTTCTAGTTTTTTAAAACTTAATTAGGCCGCTCTCTACCCAAGCGACTAAAGTAGCGACTAAGCCATATTTCGTAGTTTAGTTGATAGTTTAGTCTCTGGGGGTGGTGTCTACCCAAGCGACTAAACGTCCCACGGACTAAAGGCTTTAGTCATTATGTTCGCTCACCGACTAACGGGAGGCTGGTTAGTCGGTGAGCGAACATAACGACTAAAGCCTCTTTAAGAACAGCTTTAAAAAAAGAACAGACAGCACCCTCATTGCACAGCCTCACTATCAGAGCATCGCGACAGAGCTGATAGAGTAGAGGTGCAAAACAATACCACTGCACACCAAGTTGGATAACAAATTCCAACAGGATTACCACAGAGGTGCCTTCGTGGAGTTCCGAACGATCGAAGAGGAGTACGATCGAACGAACGAACGATTGAATGATAGTAGAGTGCAAACGATCCGGTCGCACTCTTCAAAAAAAAACAGCAGCCTCATTGCACAGCCTCACTATCAGAGCATCGTGACAGAGCTGATAGAGTAGAGGTGCAAAAAGAGAGAGTAGAGGTGCAACGACGAACGATCGACCGATGACCGATGGTGTGTTTTGAGTCTTGTTATCTCAGTCTTATTATCTCAAAAAAGTAATCATCACTTCTGTTAAATCTTTGTTTGAGTCCTTTAAATCCATCATGCTGATAGAATATTGGTAGCGATCACTTTTGTTAAATCTTTTTTGAGTCCTTTAAGTCCAGTAGTGTTCCGTTTAGTCATTTGTTTAGTCGCCAGGTCGCCATGGTAGACACCATGTTTTGACTAAAAACTGGACTAAATTGTTTAGTCCGAGATTTAGTCATCTGCTGGTAGACACCACCATTACTAAAGGATAATGACTAAATCTTGAACTAAACAACCACCTAAAGGAAACCTTTAGTCGCTACTTTAGTCCCTTGGGTAGAGAGCGGCCTTTTAGAAACTAAAAGATTCGATTCGATTCATTCGCGTTCTAACGGTACCGCTACTGGTATACATCAATCAAAGATCTGCCAGTGCCACCAAGGCCAATCCAAAGCCAGCAGCCGCAGCAATGAGCCTGGGGTGATGTAGATTGCAGAAGCTTCGGGCCGTCTCTCCCACTTCTTTCAGATCGGATTGGCGCAGAGCTTCAATATCTTCGCCCAAAATAATGGCGGTGTAGGGACCAATCAAACCCAACAGCCCCGCGGTAATAGCAAAATGCACGTGGTTTGTTCGCAGATAGGCCAACGTATTGGATGCCGCGCCACTCAAGAGGACTGGCACCATGAGATCACGACCATTGGGCCACCACACGGGGAAATGTCGTTGGATCAGATCGTTTTCATTCTTGTCCACATGAGTAAGAAAACTGCGCGCATCCACAAAGCTTACAAACGTAAGGCATCCTGTGGCAATGCCAGCAAAGGCAGTACCAGCCACAGCTGCCCACTTGTCGTTGGAGATAGTAGGGTGAGAAAAAGCCATTGCAAAAAGTACAGTACAGTAGATGGGCTTTTACTTTGGGAATTGTGAGGTGTTCCGAGGGTCTGGCCATTTCATGAAGAAGCAAAAGATCCACCCCGAAAAAGATCCCCCCGTTGCATTTTCAATCTCGGCTCTGCTGGCTTCTTGCTTGGTACACCGAAAACCCTTCCAATTGCCGGTTACGTTCGAATTTCCAGGTCGGCTCCAAAGCAAACAGTCCGGGCCAACACTTCGACCCATCAGTCCGCACCACCATGCATGTCATTGCTGGTTCCTTTCAAAAACGACCTATCTTGCTAGCTGTTGAAGCTTATTTAGATTTCTTTCTTTAAGAATGTTGATCGGGAGGATGATCTCTGATTGCTGCTTCTGTCTTAATTATGAATTCTATATCTATGATTCTATTACGTACACAATGAGTGTCCCCTGGACTTCTAAATGGCGTATGAAGCAGAAGAATCGCCTGCCTCAAATGATGAGAACGTGGCTTGGAAAAGCTCAAGCTGTCGCTGAACCCAGTTGCTACCCTTTCTTCTTTCTTCTGATGACACATCCAAACTCTGTGTTCCTCCTTGTAATAAGAAGGTCTCTAGGGGCTTGGATACGTGTCCCACTGTAACCGCGAGGGGTCTATCAGTATCAGAAACATTTGTTCCACCGCTGATGGCTTGAGCCACTTCTACGCCAATAACTGAATCTGCTTGCAGGGTAACAACTTGTTGGAGCGAAAGGTCCTCTTCATGGTCGGGAATTTTTCCTCCTTCCCAGACGACGTTTGGGAAATCTGCCACCGCCTTGCCATCCCCACTGGGACATATCTCGGGGGGAAGCACTTTGAGGTCCATGTATTTCTCTAGAACTTTGCAGTGGTCCCTGTGCCCACCAGAGACAACGATCTTGTCTCTCATACTTTCGTCGAGAAACGGCTTGATGGCATTGAAGGCAACCTGGAAGAGTGCCGGAGCCCGAATGATAATGATTCGCTTGGCGTACTGCATGTAGGACAAAGAACGTTCAGGTGCGGTCAGAAAGACAATGTGGAGCAGCGAGCGAGGCCAGAGATCTCGGGTGCAAAAACAGCCAACAACTTACGTATGGGTAGAAGTCTTGAACGATGCGGCTGACCTCTTGACTCACGGAGATCAGTCCTGGCCCCATGTTCCTTGCCTTGAGACCTTTCATGTCGAGGACCACTGTAAATTGTTTTATAGGATGCCCTTGGCGTTTCTCGTAATCTTGGTGCCACTTTCCCCGGCTCTGAATCTCCCTAATCCAAATGGCTTGCTTGAGCATTTCATCTCGGCCATAGCGGCTCAAGAGGCCGCTGCTATCGGCATCGCCTGTTCGCTCACAGTGGATTGGATCACCCTCCTTATCAACCCCCTCGAGGACACCAGCCGGAAAGTAACGGTACAAGGACGGAGGCCGATACTCGTTAGGGTCTAACATGCAGTCTACTTGGTGTTTGTGACGCCAATCCAACATGGATCGGAACTTTTTCTCAGCGATGTTGAGGTTTCCCTTGTTTTCTCTGAGAAAGCGGACAACGTCAAAAGGGTTGTTTTCGAAGGAATCGCGTACATCAGAAAGGTGTGCTTGAAGCAGTTTCAGTTGCATAATCTCGTCGGGCAAGAGATTCCACAGTTGGTGGCACCGTTCGAGATTTGCGTCGCTCCAAGGATTCTCGAACTGTGTCGTTGTGCAAGCCTCTGACGACGTCTCTTTGGCCGCTGTTGCCTTGTTGGGTAACACTGTGTTGATTGGAAGATGAAGAGCCATGGGAGAGGTTAAAGGATGAGCCGTGCTAGAATGTTTCCTATGGTTCTGCCGCAGGTGGCTTGGAACAAAAGCTGGCATCTTTGACGACCCAAAGGTTGCTGGTTCGACAAATGCCAGTATGAAAGCCAAAAGCCATAGCAGGGTAAATGCAGCGTGGGTCATAAGGTGGTGATGTAAAAGTATTCTTTGTTGTTGTAGGTGTTTCTGTTTGTATTGATTTGTGAGCCGAAAGAAAGCAAGAAAAGGTCCATTGCAGCAAGTCACATCGTGGGTGTCATGTCAAAGATCCCAGCATGGTTCCACGACGACGGTGAATTAAGATGGATGTATTCGCGTTGCTGTCTTGCCGTGTTGCTGTGTTGCTCCGTTCCAGAGTACGACCCGTGTCCCGAGAGCGGAGCAGTCGTGACAGTGGTGACATGCGTTTTCTTATTATTGCGTCGGGAAATGACAGGGGTCGTGACGACGACAACGAATCCATCCTCACGTTCCTGCTAGCTAGCTAGCCAGCCAGTACGATTGGCTTTGACGGTCCATCATGCACTCGGGCTTGCTGCTAGCTAATGTACTGTACATGTATCCACCCTCGAGAAGGCGCAACAGCACTATCAATAGTAGGTTGAAGTTATCTGTACCATTATGTGTATACCGCTCCTAGCTATAGCTATACTGCTGGTCACAGATTGGAGTTTCATGCATATTCGTATACTAAATTGATTTGCTCTTCTCGACAGCGTGCGACCCATGGCCACGAAGGGCTTTGACGTTTACCAAACTAAACATCGTATCAACAGAGCTGTCACTTTACTCAATTCCTCCGCAAGTTCTCTTGACGATGCGTCCATTGAGAGGCTGTGGAGGTCGGCTAGTCGATCCTTCAATGTCGGGCTTGGCATTGAACTGGCAAGCGGCGCTGGATCCCATTGGGTACTTGTAGTTGTTGATGACATTGTAAAGACGAAGGAGCTGGCTACGGGAAACGCGCATGAACTCAGTGGCAAGATTCCACATGACAGTTTGAGAGCAAGGAGGAGCTGTCAAGCTTCCTTCGTACGTGTAAAAGTCAGTTCCAACAGGGATGAGGTCGTATGGGTTGAACGAACCAGTTGGCCTGGACTGTGACCTTCCCACCACAGTGGTAGAGTCGCCCACAGTTAGCTCTCCAGAGCAAGAAGCTTCAGTCTGTGCAAGAGACTCTTCCCATTCCACCAAGAGTCTCTCGAAACGATAGTTGGGCCTGGCTCCGTCGCCGCCACGGATTTTCTGTTTTGGATGGTTACATTTCATAGTCATACATGAGTTTCGGGCAGGCACGACATCACCAGAACATGCAATTTGTTCACTTACAACTCCAAGGACCTGAAAGTCTCCAGTTTCATAGGTGAAGTCACCGACATTCATATTGGCATGCACAATGTGAAGTTCCGCGTCTTCAAAGTCCGTGTTGAACGAGTGCTCAGTTCCAGTATGGATGTGAAACTGGAGTGCCGTGTAGTTGGCCCCGTCTCCGTTAGGGCCATTGTCAAGCTTGATGGAGGGCATTGTAGTGCAACCGTTCAAGTCGACACCGACGTCAACATCACGAATCGGAAAGGAGAGTGCCGAAAACTCACATTTGCCCTGCAATATATTACGGGGTCATCAAGCAAGGCGATCATGGACGGTGAGGTCAAGGTTTGGATGCAAAGACGCTTCCTGGGCCAACATATCGTCCAGCACTTACCGTGTTTCGTCCATCAATAAAGTAGGGCGTAGTAGGACGTTCACATAGGGACCTGATCACACTGGTAGGAATATCAATGGGGCTCTGACGTTCGGTCATGCCGCACTCATTGGGCATATCGCCAAAGGATGTTGGAATGGTGGAAAACAAGGGCCAGTCGGAGTCAGGGTCCATGTAATCAAAGACGACAGGCTCGGTAGCTTTGGCAGCCTGGGGGAGGAGACTCGTTGTTCCAAGGAAGAGAGTAACGAGAGCGGAGAAGGAAACGCGCATCGTTATTTGCTTTGAAGAACTGTGTGGTTGGGTATTTGGTTGATTGCCTGCTTGATGATATCTTCAAATTTGCTTTGGAAATTGTGAGCTTGATGAAGCATCCAAATTTTGATTGTCCTTTCTGGATTGAGGGCGGATCTTTCGCTCTTGGGATATGACGTAACAGTGATGCCAAGGATGCAATCCTGACGTTGACTCTCTTCTTCTTTATCATCTCTGGAAGGGTGCCCTAAATGCTTGGAATGCAGGGTCTGCTGTGATGAGAGAGAGCACTTGTGTGGCTGCTTCACCAACGGTTGAGTGGATGCAGTTTCACTACTAGGAGTGCAGTTGATGACCGCCATCAAGCCTTCTTCTGTTCCTGGACCCTCAAAGATCCCTCGACAACCCATCTGCATGATCTGTAGTGATATATAGCTCGGAGGAATCGTGGATTTCATACCAAGTCTCACTTGTACCGGTAGGTACCGGTGTAGCAATGACCATCAAAGTCAGTCATCACATTCCGACACTTGCCTCTGCTCTCCGACCATTCAAACTACGTGGTGACGTGGTGCAAGAAAGAAAGAAAGATGGCCCAGTTGCGTACACAAATACAGAGATACCTTGAAGGCCACTACCGGTAGAGTTTGAACGCACCTTGAGCAAGTAACTCCTTGTATTGCTGCAGTGTTTTAGGTTGCTCTGGACTCTGAACCGGTATCGCGGACGACGTCAATTCCCAGCCTCGAAGTTGAGAGCCAGAGAGATCCATACTTCTACGGGTACCGTACCGGTACCGTACCGTAAGCGCTGGTGACATAGTGCTCTGGTGGTGCGTACTATTCAATACAGTACGGTGTTGTGTTCTTGTGTTCATCGTGGTTCAACCAAAATAAGTTGTGGAAATGGAAAGTTAAATCTTCTTTTTGTATTGATTAAATCTTCGTACATGTACCCGCATTGGTTAAATCGTCCTAATCAAGATGGTTTTAAAAGGTCTTGTTTCAGCGAATGTTGGATAAATCCGCTACAGTAAGACATCTTTCCCGATGACGCGCTGCTTTCTAAAACGCTTCTTCTTTGTGTTCAGGACGGTGCGTACCGGTACCGTACCATTGCAGTGCCTAGCGGACACCAGCACCTCGAGGTAAATGAGCATCCTTGTCGCAACTGGCCACTTGCATTGTCAGAGTTCGTGGCATGATGAAGGCTATAATAATACATATACTGGTATACATGTAGCCGAGCAGAAGAACGGCTTAAACTACAACTATCTGAGCGTCCAGCCAGCTCAACATGACAGTCATTGTAGTGGTGCTTGGCTATCTTTGTCGCAATGCGGCAGCAATCAATAAAGCTCCATTCTGAAACCGGTACCAGGTACTAATGTATCTACCGATAGCAGTCTAATAATAGCTCTGAGCAATCCTGGATTTTTACCTACTACCAGGTAGCTACCGTAGTTAGGGAGTAGTCTCATCGTTCATGCCGTACCAGTATCCTTTTTACTGAGCTATTCATTCTCCACGGCGCGTCGCTGTCTAAGACGCTTTGCATTCTCGTTCAACTTGGGCATGCAGATTATAGGTGCCACGCGAAGCAACGCGACAAGGAAACGAATTCTCATTCAATTCAATCATGCAACCTCAACCTCTAAATCCTTGTTACAGGCGAGAGAACTCTCATTTCAACCATGCTTACAAAACTCCAAACTATACGTAGCTTAGATTTCTGAAGCAGCTGATTTTAGCTTCGCTACGGAATAATTGCTTTTTACAGAGTTGGTGGTGCTTTGAAGAGTGTTCTTGTTCCCCTGGAAGGCCACCGGTACCTGCAGGACTTGCTTGCCGAGACCAGCTCGGATGCGCAGGTACACTACATTGTACCGGTATACGTAAGTACGGCACATGTTGCACTATACGTGCTGGTGGTTGGCAAGCAACCTTGTTTCACAAGCAACCGGCCACTACTTGCACTCGATCGATCGTCAGAGCTTTGTGGCATGATGATGAAGGCTATACTGAGGATACCGGTATAGTCTAGTAGAACCTGTATACCGGTATGCATGCATGCATGCAGCGAAGTAACAGATTTATAGACGCGTCGAGCTAGCTAGCTCCACATGTGCTGGTGCTTTTCTAGTATGATATGGTTATTTGCTGCTGTTGGCCTGCTTTTTAGCAGCTGACTGGCTGACTCGATCATCTTGAGTGGATCATGCAACCAACCAAGCGGGCAACCAAGCGGGCAAGGAATCGAATCGAATGAGGTCATCATCACCACTTCTTGCTTGTCCGCTGCTGTACGGTACGTACCGGTCGGTACGTGAAGTAAGAGCAGTCACTAAAAAATAGGTCGCACCCAATATTGGTCGATTGGTTTTTAGCTGGAACCCAAATCGAAACCTATTCAGTCACTAACTCATTTCGGTCGAGGTTTAGGTTGCGACCGAAATCGACCGGTCGTTCCACTGGTCGATTCAAGGTCACTTTGCGACCAGTGGATCGACCAGGTCGCTGTTTTGGTTGTAGCCACATCAACACACAAAAAGCCTCATCAACAGGCATAGCAACAGGCATAGCAATAACCTGCCAACAAGGATATCCCATGGAAGAAGTAGCAATGAGCCGTAGCAGCTAAAGAGCTCGCTGAAAGAGGAAGAGGATTGGGACGAACTCACCTCTGGGGCAACTAGGCGAGCCATGACGATCAAGTCGTCGTAGACTTGCTATTTGATAGCTCTGTTGATGGTCCTGGAGAGTTCATTGATCACCGTACGCTGCCAAGACGAGAAAGGAAGAAGTACGATCATGCCAGGGCGAAGGAGTGCATCATGTCGGATTATCTTGGGCTCGCACCTCTATTCAACGACCGGCAGTTCCAGTCTTCTTCCGTATCTCTCGTTCTAGGATGCAGTGTTTCATTGAAGACTTCGGTGGCACTGGAGACAAGTATTATTGCGGGAAGGGAGGATCATGCCTTGAAGCCCGTATCCTGCTTCCACTGAAGACTCTTGCCTATGGCGTGCCGCCCCACACCTTCTGCGATTATTTCCAGATGTCTTTTCAATTTGCCCGCGATTGCTGCGACAAATTTGACAGCACTCTTTCGCAATTTACAAGGCCGAGTATCTTCGTCTTCCAACCCGTTCGGATGTAAAAAACATCACGAAATGCCACAAAGCAACCCATGGAATTGACGGAATGTTTGGTTCTCTTGATTGCATGCACACGATTTGGAAGAATTGCCCTGTTGGATGGCAGGGTAGCTATTTGGGAGCCAAAGGGAAGCCAACGATTGTTTTGGAGGCGATCTGTGACCAGCAATTATTTTTTTGGCATGCCTCGTATGGATACGTAGGAACGCTGAATGACAAAAACAATTCTGGAAATTTCACCGTTCCTCGAATCGTTGGTGGATGGATCTTTTGAGGCCAATGAAGTGACTGCCGTGCCCTTCAAGATTGCCAATCAGCAATTCCACCGAACTTATGTCTTGGTGGATGGAATTTACCCTCCATTGGCAAGGTTTGTCAAGGGCATTACCGAACCTGTGGGAAGTGGCGAGAGAACATTCACCAAATGGCAGGAGTCAGCACGGAAAGATATTGAGCGTGCCTTTGGTGTGCTTCAGGGAAAATTCCAATACACACACCGTCCTTTGATGGAAATGAAATTGGAGAAGATCGGTAAGAGAGTAACGACTTGCATATTGCTGCATAATATGTGTGCTTCGGACCGAGTGATGGAAGGTGCATGTCGAGCCCGTTACAATCCCTGCAACTCGATCATTGACGAAGGCGAAATTGCGATACCATCAGATCGTGCTGGGCTTCAAGGAGCTAGCCAAGCCGACGACCTCTCTAGGATTGGATTTGAGGGCCGCAGTAATGTGGAAATACACAACATATCGAGACGAGAGAAATGGGCTGCCGTGAAAAGCACAGTGAATCACGAGGTGTAGAAACTGCCTCTACTTCTTCTTCTTCTTCTTCTTCATCAGATGATGACTTGACTGATGCGGCAGATTCATCTTGACGCTTCTTCCTGATGTCTGCTGCGGCCTTGTTGTGCTTCTCCACAAAGCCATCTCCCTTTCCCTTAGCTCCTGCAGTCTTCATTGTCAAACCAAAGCAACCAAGCAACCAAAGCAACCAAAGCAATCAATAAAGCACACTGATGAGTGAGCGAAATGAGCTCGAGCGAAAGTTTCCACGGAACGAACGACCGTTTCGGCGACCTATGTTGCAACCGAAATTTTAGTGATTGAATTGGTCAATTAGGTATCAGTCGACCGATATGGCGACCCAATTTTAGTGAATGAAAAAGGTCGCCGTTTGGGTCGACCAGATAGGTATCTATTTGGGAACGACCAATAGTGCGACCTATATTTTTAGTGACTGCTCTAAGTGGTCAGTTGAGACGAATATTCCTTCCTTCCAAGCAGCTGGTACCGGTACCGTAGGTACGGTAGGCAGCATCAATCAATCCCTCCTTGGCACGAGGATCAACTACGCCCACCTCCAAGGCAGGTACTACCAAGGCCGAGTCTATAGAGAGTACAGTAGTGGGGAGGGAACGGGGGAACCTACTGCTACTGGGATGGACAACATACATCTTCAGGGACCTAGATGGCTAGATGGCAATATAGGCTAGTAGATCATAGAGTTAGTATTCTGTCTGTTTTAATTTTAAAATCTGTTGCTTGTTTCACCATGATGTGTCGAGATTCTCGCAGAGCCTCTGCCGGGGATTGGGACCCCCTGTTGGCAAGCTCTGTGTAACTGGCAAGGACCCTTACTAGTACCACACAATCGAGAACGGCCACTGGTAGCTACGGTGCCGTTCGTATGGAGCGACATGACGATCCTGCTGTGCACCGGTGGCTGGTGCGTACCGAACTCGCTCGTACTGACATGTTGTTGTTGTTGTTGTTGTTGTGCAAAGCAAAGAGCTGTTGACTTTTGTTAAAATGTGTGACCAAAGAAGTGCCGCCACTGCGCTGAGGCCGCCATGCGTGAAAGACTTTGGCGCTGGCGTCCTCAAAAGGTGGCAGCATGAGAAAAAGCCAATCCATGAGAGACATTTTTAAATTTGGATCCAAACATCCAACAGCAACAACCTTCCTACTAGCTAGCTAGTGACTACCATCCATCGATCCCAACTAGTTCGTCTCTACCTATCTACCTATCTATAGCTAATAACTAAGTCATAGTCATAACCATGCTAGCCCGCCGCCGCCGCCGTCGCGAAGAAGCACGCAATACCAAAGCAATTGATCAAAAAGCGCGTGAGATTGTGGAGGAGGAATTGAATGTCTGGCGTCGTCGTTTGACCATGGCCAAAGCCGATGGGATTCGCAAACGAGACAACTACGCAGAACAAGAAGAAGAATTACGCCAAGAGTACAAATTTGCCTGTCATCAATTGGAGCAACGACGAGCGACTCTACTGGCGACTACCTCTCTGATTCCCTATACTCAAACCATTCAAGCCGCCTCTAATTTCCGCGTTCCAGCAGCGCTATTGACGTTACAAGCCAGACTGTGTTTGCACGTGCACTGTTTGTGCATTCACGAAGAATTGCTGTTGAAAACAAAAGAGTCGGGATGGGACACTATAGCGTGGATGGAAGATGTCACCAAGCAATTGAGAGTCTTGACACAAAAACAAATTTTATTGTTGCAAACCAAAATGCACAATCAAGTCGACAAATTGAAACAAATGGAACCTGAGATTCAAATTGCACCGGCCATTCAACACACACTCAATCAACTGCATGATACTTCTACAACAGCTGAACAACAAGAAGACCCAGAAATCACTCCCAGTTCCAATGAGATGTTGCAGCAATCGAATGCTTATCCTCAACCCAATTCTGCTAGTGCCAATGCAAACAACAACAACAACAACAACACTAGTGAATCCTTTCTGGAATTCTTGCAGAGATACGAACAACGCAAGGCACATCAACTCAAAGCCGATCAAATGAGATTGGCGGAATTCAGATCCAGAGGAAACTATCATCATCATCACCACAACAACAACAACAATGAAAATCCATACACAAACAGAAGAGCTGGCGTTGGCAGGAAGCTCAAGAGTTACGCCTCTCATTTATTTCGAGGAAATAGCAATAGCAACCACAATGGTGGAATGGACGAAAGTCTCGAACTACAAGATCTTCACAGTGCTCATACGACTTCCACCAATACTAATACCACCACAGCAACTACGACAAACAGACACGTCATGCAAGACAGCAGTCATTTTGACAGTGCCAGTTCTCTACACACGTCAGATAACAATCGACCTTCTTGGATCCAATCCGTCAAACAACGCAGTACGTCTCTACTCCTATCATCATCATCACAGTCCGAATCCAATCTAGACACGGGTGGTGGATGGTCTTTGGGATCCAGTCTCCGAGGACTTCGACGACGGGGGACCAACGACAATATAGTATCCCACAAACGAATGCAAGAAATTATGGATGCACCCAAGGAAGAAGATCACGATGACGATGACGATGATGATGATGTCAAGAGTTTGCATGACGATGACGATGGAGAAGAAGAAGCTCCGCAAAATGGTACGACAAAAGAGACAGAACCGCACGACGCAACGACTACGATGGATGCCAGCAATAATGGAGACGATAACAACAACAACAACAAGACGGCTGCCAACCAAGCGGGGAATGCCAAACAGAAACCTACTTCGCCATCGTCGCAACTCAAGGAAAAACTAAAGGCGCCAGATGTCAATGTCATGATGCAACACAAATTCTACGAGTCCGCGAGGTGGTAGATAGTCTACTAGGGTAACTACCGGTATGGGTACGGTATGATAGGTATGATAGGTACAGTACGATGTGGTAAACGGTAATAACAATAAAGACATTAGTAGTGGACAATGGCGGCAGCAGCTTTCTCCTTCGTTGCTGCACTCGTGTGTGTACGTTTCTTTTTAATTAAAGTCGTTCTCTTTCGGGAGCTGCGGTGCCGTACCGTACCGTACCGTACCGTACCGTACAGATGGATCAAGGAAGGACTTTCATGGTTTGGGTAACACCACATCATCAACAATTAATGGATGACTCGACTCCAATATGTTCGTGGTGGCTGGTCCACCCTGTATACCGTACATGTGCCTCATCCAAATGTTGGGGATTGTCTGCCCTGGATGGATGCATGGCTTGTTCGAAGAACTCCATTTACTGGACACTCACTCACATGAGCGAGTTTACTAGCTAGCTGGCTGGGTGCAAAACAAACACAGGTAGCAGGTTCGTACGGTACCTGGTACTCACCGGAGCAAAGCTGATACTTGGACTTCCGTCCTCTACTCCATCAATAGGGGGTTTTAGATTAATTACAACCCCATCCGCTACTAGATTTCTCTGTAGAATAAGTACCAGCAGCGTAAATGGCTTTCATGTGTTAGCTGCCGTTGTTCATCGTGGATAGAGCGGAGCGATGGTACTCCCCGTGGCGATGGCACTCCACCAATAGCGATGACACTCCACTCGACACAATGCAATCTGCACGATGCAATCCGCAATTAC
>CAICTM010001068.1:0-38260 GCA_903772945.1 Seminavis robusta | reverse complement strand
GCCATGGCTACTTCCTACAACTAGCTTGTTATTAGAGTGAGTGTCTATTTATCTAGAAAGTGAGGATGATTACTTTGTCCTTCGTCTCGCGCGGCGCCGTGCGATAACTGAGTCATGCTTGAGCGTGAATGGATGGAGGATGGATGCAAAAGCTTCACCGCTTTCTTTCGAAGACTCGACTCCAATGGCACTTTGTCTGGGCTACGCAATTGACAGTGCATCGACAGAGGTAGTCCAAGGGATCAGCACCAAGGCCAAGCTCGATTGAAACGTGCAATCAATCCGTTGTCGAGCACCGCGAGCGCTGATAGTCAGGTCGATCTCGTCGGTGATTTTGGAGTGGAATGAGATAGCATTGCTGCAGAGAGCAAGGAACGATAAATCACGGACAATCTACACTGTTAGGAAAAAGCCAACACAACATTTTTTTTGGCCGTCAGAGAGAGATTGATTTTGGTGGAATATTTGAATATATAGCCTGAACCATGGCGAAGAAAAAGGGTGGGGATGACGCTTCCAAAAAGTCAGTGCAAAAGAAGAAAAATCAAGCCATTGAGGATAAGACATTCGGACTGAAGAACAAGAACAAGTCCAAGAAGGTGAGTGCGACAATGACTGCATATCCATACAGTGGATGAAATCTACGTGATGGATTGCTCAACAAAATTGTATACTATCAAATCCATTCGTACGATACGGTAGGTCCAACAACACATCCAATCAGTCCAGAAAAGTGTATTGAACAGTGGAGATCCCAGGCAACGGAAGCAGGATGAGGCTCGCGCCAAAGCCAAGGCAGACGCCAAGGCCCGAAAGAAAGCCATGAAGGAAGAACAGGATGCCTTGTTTGGTGCAGCTCTATTAGCAGTTTCCAAGAAAAAGACAACCGACAAAAAGGGTGGAAAGGTGGAAGCCAAGGGACGAGATGCTGACGATGAGGGAAACAAGAAGAGTACCAGTCGAGCCATGAAGATGATGTGTGAGTAGAGCAGTTCGAGTATTGTATTGTGGTTTGTTTTGTTGCCAATCCATGTTATTATTTGCATTTCGCTGACGTACGTATTCCACTATGTTTCTATTTTTCTCCATGATATAGTCCAAATGGATGCTCAGGAAATGAATGATAAACTTCGAGAAGATGTGAGTATGATGGATTCTGGTGGATTAGTTCCCGATCCAATTTGTTTGTATCTCCTGACTTATTCATGCCTGCGTTACGTTACCGGTATAGCCCAACTATGTTCCAACATTGGAAGATGAAATTGAAATGCAACGACAAACGAAGATTGAGGAATTGAAAAAGTCAGGCAAGAGTACACCCATCACAGAAGCAACTTTCAAAGAATGGCAAGAACGAAAACGAAAAGCCAAGGCAGAAGCTGCCAAGAAACTGGTGGAGGCCGAGATGAAAAAGAAAAAGGGAGGAAAGGGATTGGCAGTACTCAGTGGAAGAGCCTTGTACGAGTACAAAAAGTCCTTATTCACGGCTGGAGACGAAGAAGAAGATGTGGATACATCCATTCCAGAGCCAGACGACGAGGACACTACTGCAACCAACAACGACACTACTACTGAACAAGAACAACAACAATCCGCAACAACCAATGGTGATGTGGCAAATGTGGCTGCCAAAGTGGAGACGGATCTGTTTCTGGAAGGAGATGACGATGATTTAGACGACCTTGAGGATGACTAGCCATTTCTCCCTTTTTAAAACACACTCAGACCTACAACCAGCTACTAATAAGACGTTTCCTGATTCCACCTCAGCAACAATCACTGACAGTTTTTCCTGAAGACAGTTTTCCTGAGTAGTCTTATAGCCACAACTACAAGCTTGGTAGTTAGTTAGTTGCTAGCTAGCTAGAAGCAAGTATCAAATGGAGCAAGTGCACAAAACGGTTCAGAAATTGTTGCTGCTCTATGAATTCTGCTCATTATTGTCAGCAGCTGGCTTTTTATAATGAGTTATTACTCGTCTTCCACGTCTTCATCATCATCCAATCCGGGATGCAATTTGGACCATGCGTGCTGATCATTGTCTGGATTGAATTCCTTGTTTTGTTCGGGATCCAATCCTTCCATATACCGTCTCATTTTGCTCAACTTTTCGTCGCTGAAATCTCCCGCAATAGCTCGAGCCCGGATCTCCTTTTGCAACTGGAGAATCTGATCGTGTACTTCTGCTCGCGACAGCTCCGAAGTTGGTTTCTTGATGGTGAAATCGTACCAACTGGGCACGTATTTTTCACGAAACTCCTTGTCCTGGGCAATGCGCTTCCCGAGAAAAGGACTGGCGCAAAAGGCTGCCATAAAGGCCACGACAACCCCAATCTGCACGTAATTCGTAGATGGACCCGTCTTGTTTCTGGATGGCAATTCTCCTCGTAATTTCGCCAGTCGAGCATGGTGATAGGACTTCATGGTTTCGTTGGCTTCATGGAGCACCTGCTGACGAGCGGCTTCTTTCTCAGTAGCTATTTCGGCAGCCGTCGGGGGCTTGCTTGGGGAGTCTGAAAAGTGCTTCTTCTGGGGGATGCGTCTTCGAGCCACACTATTGCGGCTGCTAGCAGAAGCCAGGGCCAAACGCTGCGAGTTGGTTGCAGCCAATCGGTACATGGTGTATGATGGTTGCGCTCTTCTACCGTATTCATTAACCAAAGAATGTGCCTCTTTATGGATTTGAAGATGAGCTTACCGTACCGGTACCAGGTACTAGTACTACCACGCGGTTGGAGCGATGGTGTTGTCATCGTGTCATCGTCGTGGTGTGTTTTGGTTGCCAAAAACCAAGAAGATTTCTGAGTCAGGCATGCATTCAACTCTGACACGTGATTCCACTCGTGACTCCGTCATTGGCGTTCAAATCTTTTGAAGCCCCAGGTTTTCTGAAAGGGAAAAAGCACAAGGAGAAGATGGACAATGACGAGAAGGAGCAGGTAGAACTGGCACTGCGCGGGTTCCGCAATGCTGTAGAGTGCTTTTGTCGCCGCAACCATGCCGACGGTGCTAGTAGTAAGCTAGTCCATCCCTTACTGGACCACACAGAGTTTTTGGTGCGGCAATTGACCCGAAAGCGTCGATCACTCGAACATGGATTGACGTTTCTGCAAACGACCCTGTGGCCGCAGGAAATCTTACATCGCTTTCTTTCATCGGATCACCGCACGCGGGTGGCATTGCTCACACACTTTCTCAATCAGTGCCTGCGGTTGCACGATGGAATCCTGTTGCTAGTCAGTGGCGAGTGTCGTCATGCCGCTGACATTCGGAGAGCCAAGCGGAGTAAATTCCAATCCAAACTCAAATCACAAGAACTCCGTCCCGATGGATACACCAAACTGTTCAATGCTCCAGGAGGATACACAGGCTATGGCTGGGATGAATTCCTCGACCAACAAGTGGGGGTTCGACAACGATTGTTGCAGACACTCCAGAAAATTTCCATCAACAAGAAGAAAAAGACAAGAAAATCATTGGACCAAATTTGGGATGCCCTCATGGCCCAGGGAGGAGAGGCATTGGAGGCACTCTTGGACACTCATGAGTCTAAAATGAAATTAATTCAACAAGGATTCACTGCGCTCAGGGATTCTGTGGTGCGAGATCTCAAGAAAACCGCCAAAATCCAAAATAATGTCAAGGTGGCATTTGTGCTCTATGACAAAATGGAAAAATTGACTTACGGAACCATTGAAATTAGCCGAAAAGGAGATCAATTTCAAGTCAACGATCCACAGGGAGCATTGCCCAGTGGATACACGGTTCAGGATTGGAGCAAAGTGATGGCGCTTCCTAAATCAGTTGTTCAATCAAAAAGCTCGGGCAAGGAGACCAAAAATAGCAAGAAGACTTATGCCGGAAACAAGCGGCGTCGAGTCATTGCGGAAGAGAGCAGTGACGAGGAAGGGGACAAAAAGAAGTCCTCTTCGGCCAAGTCTGCTCCTGCCAAAGGGAAGCAACAAAATCAAAAGACAGCAAGCTGCGCACCTAAAAGTCCCATTGTGGCAAAAGCAACCGGCCTCAATGTCAAGATTGCCAAGCCAATAGAAACTAGTGGGAAAGGCAATTCACCACCTGGCACATCTTTGGCCCAAATCAAAGTACAAATGGGGGCTGATATCCAAGCCCTAGAGGCGGCCCGAGAAGAGGTGGAAAAGGAAGAGGCAGTGGCATCAAAAGCTGCCAGGGCCGATGAAGTGGAAGCCAATGCCACCAGTATCCAGGAAGGGGAAGCCTTTATTCGAAAACAACGGGCAGTCCTCAAGAGGGTCCTCAGAAACCAAAGTGAGAAGCGAGACATCAAGGAAATATGGGACACGAGAGAGGTGTTGCGAGAACAGTTGATGACTGTAGGCAATCAAATCCTATGGGACTGGCAGCCAACGGAGAATGACAAGATTCCAGCCCATCACCGAGATCGACAATCCGCACTGCTGGTGGCCCTCAAATACTTTCAAGAGGCCAAAGAAGTGACCGAGGAACAGGACAAGCTTAGGAGAACCCTTCGAGCTCAGGGCAAGTACACAACAGCCGAAGCTTGTTTCTTTTCACGAAATCTCTTGTTCCTGTTGGGAAACGCACATGCCAACATTGGAATCACGTGCATTGAACTTGCCAATGAGACAAAACGACACACCCAGTTCAAGACCGTGGAAGCAAAGCAGTACCTGCGAGATGCGGCCGAGAATCTAGGGACTGCTCAGGCATTTGCCGAGTCGCTGAGATCAAGAGCATCCACGGACCAGAAAAACTGGGGCTCCAATCTCCTAGAAACTGCCATGGACGCTGTGCGAGCCGATCAGCTGGAAACCTTGGCGATGCGGTGGTTGGGGACAGCTTTGTGGTACCAAGGAACTAAGAAGGAGGCATGGAAACAAATCAAAGCCGGGGCTGCCTTGTTTTCTGAGACGTCACGAAAACTTGAATCTGAGGCGGGCATCGACACGGGCATACACAGGGTTCTTTGCGAGCTTGGTAGCAAGTGCTATGATGTCTGCATTGCTATCGCTGATCTAGCATCCGCAGATATGGAACGTATGCCTCTAACATCAGGTTCGGTGCAAGATGGAGAAAAGCTGCTCTCCTACGTGAAGGGGAGCCTCATGAAAGCCTCGGAGGTGATCGATACAATCTACAACTTTTTCATTTTGATTCCAAGCGAAGAGTTGACATTTGATGAGTTTCTAACGGAGAATGAAATGATGGGAGAACAGGCAATCCAGTTGCACTTGAAGACGGTTGAAGAATGGTGGGAGCGCAGTAGGAAGATTGCGACCCGCCCCATTGCGGTCGACTCAATAGCGATGGAGAAGCGTCCTTTCCCTTTGCCTCGAAGCGAGGTGGAGCCAATGGGCCTGGAGAACATGCCAACGAGGCGATTCACGATGGACGAAGGAGCCAATCATCGGCGTCACAAGAAGAAGCGACGCGGTGCCAATCCGATGTATCACAAGCACAGTGGAGAGCTCCTCTCCGCGGTGTCGGACGGATTTGGTGCAGCTGATGACAAGCAACAAGAGCCCCCCAAACGATATCGTCCTTGGGGTGATGAGTTGCTGCCTCAGCTTGTGAATGAGGCCACTGGTCGATCCACACCAAAGATTGAATACCCCTCTGTTGCACCACCAATGCCAGCGCATATCTTGGCCATGCTTCAAGCGGCCTAAGTACGATGGCTGCCTATCGTTCAAGTGTTGGTGTAGCAAGTCTAGTATTCTTTATTATCTGCATAGAAAACAGTAGCGTGTGCCCTGTCTCTAGCTAACTTAGGCTTGGTGTTCCTTGCTTGCATCATAATCAAACAATGCATCGGCAAAGGCAATCTCAAAGTTCCCGAGGCTTGAAAGGCTATCGTGAAAGCTGTCTTCCACGCCAGTAAAATCTTGCTGGGAGTCCTCGGTATACAGTCTTCGTCGGCTGCACTGCTGCTCCTCTTTGCGTACAATTATTGAAGACTTGCTTGATCGACGAACTCTTCTTGTACTTGCATTCATCTCTTTGTGGTAGTGGTGGACCAGAAAAGATCTCCTTGGTTGTGCCAAAATGTGTGGTACTG
This sequence comes from Seminavis robusta, assembly GCA_903772945.1. NCBI lineage: Eukaryota > Bacillariophyta > Bacillariophyceae > Naviculales > Naviculaceae > Seminavis > Seminavis robusta. The sequence goes on along the minus strand of CAICTM010001068.1, from coordinate 32,202 downwards.
TGGCAGGCTGCTGTGGGGCATCAGTGGTTGGCTTGCATCGTTGACTAATGGGTGGGCTGATTTCTTGTGGTTCGTTGTCGTGCATTGCATCGTCGTCCGAGGGCGGTTGTTTGAAGCCATCACAAGCAGGGACTTCATGGTAGACGAATGGAGTGAGAGTGGCAACTGTCATGTTGGTGGCTTTCAATAATTTATGAGTTTATTTGATGTTGTTGCTATTATTGTTGTTGTGGGAGATTGGAATTGTGCGCTTTGAAATGGTCCAAGAAGATGGCCATTTAGTTTTGCGAAGTCTTTCTAGGATGCATGATGTACCAGTACAAGCTAGTAGGCTGTTGTTGTTGCAATGACCTATCATAGAAGTTCACTAGACAACTAAATCCGGGGCCTACACCGTCCTTGACCAGTCTAGATAGGATCGTGTGCTCGTAATCTTGGGCACCCACCAAGCGGTGCGTTAGCAACCCAGCAAAAGCATGGTAATAAGAAGCAGTGAGCCAACTTTGAATTTGTGAGAAGAGATGGTTCGGTCATTCTGACGTGGTAAAAGGTTGATTGTGTGGCTTTGTGTTCCAAATGTTAAATCCTATTATGTCCTTAATTAATGTGCTCCCAACTCCCGACAGTCCCAGTCACATTTAAATTTCCAGAGTTTCCAGCCAAAGCACCAGCAAGAAGCGCGGGGAACCAAGAAACAAGAACAAGGACAGCGCGAAAGCGCGACAGCAAATCCAGAAACCAAAACACATCGTGCTTGTCATCCGACTCAATTCCATAGCATCCGACGATAACAGCCAATCCAAACACTGGCTTCCGACAGTCCCAGCATCTACTTTGTGTTGACTATGTCAGCAGCACACTAGCTAGCTATCAACACTAACTTACGGATGAACTCTGCGTCCTTGCCAGCGGGTTGGACCTCAGCCATTGATCCTTCCTCGGGAAGAGTCTACTACGCTAATTCGACCACTGGCGAGTCATCGTGGGAGCCTCCATCAATTCCACAGGGGCAAGATTTTCAGCAGCTTAATCGAAGGCGGCAAGACGAGCCTGACTATCATGGGCGCCAGCAGCAGGACTATCATGGTCAACGGCAGGAGTATGATCGTCCACAAAACCATCAACAACAGCGCCAGTATGAGTCACCAGCTCAACCAGCTCATCAGTATCAAGAGCAACACCATGGAAGAAATCCACTACTAGAAGCTCAACAACAACCACTAGAATCCAGCACCGAACATGGTAGTAGACCCGCTGCTCTGACCACCACCACCAAGACATCGACTGTATCTTCCGTGTCAGCCCTAGCATCCAGTGGTTTGCTAGTCCCAGCCGCTCGTGCTATTGTCGATAGTGACCAGGATGTCAACACGAGAAAAGATATCGAACTTTATGGCATTACTGCTGGGCAACTCGCTGATCTTTGTGCCATCCAAAAAGAAGAAATGTCGGAGAGACAAATTGAATTTAAACCTTACACCCCCATCACTCCCTACGCAATCAGCAACACTGCTAGACGACCTCCTATGGAACCAGGACGCTTGGAAATTCGTCTCCATTCACTCTACAATCAACTGAGAAAAATCCATGAGTGAACATACGTAGGATTGCAGAGCAAAACTCTCTATTTCTGTTTTTAGCGGAAGCATTAGATTGGCACTACTTCTCCACATGGCCGTCTCCAGTTGTTAGTTGAAGTGTCTCTATTTCTTTTATTGTTTTAGCGGGGCATTTCTTTTTATACAGGACAGACTTCAGTTCGGCCCATCATTGGGAATTGTATTGACAACTTGATCTGTGATGGTACTAGCACCCCGTTTAGCAATAGTCGACAATCCCCGTGCTGTCACCTTGGTCAATTCTTCAGCAGGATTGCGTCCGTTGCTGTCTTGTTCCAAGGAGGCGAGTGCCGCGTCGATGTTATCACTGGCTGTCTCTAGCAATGCTGAGGAGAATTTGGCTCCCAGCAATCCCACCAGAGGTAGATACCTGGGCGCACTTTCCCGTAGTTCCCTAGACAGAATTGCCAATTGTTCTGGTTCGACCTCATTGATCACAGTACTGAGTGCCGCGGGGGGTGACGAATCCATAGAATTTGAATCCTCACTGCTGCCACCGTTTCGAATTTTGTCCAGCTGTTGTTGTGACACGAGCGACAGTACCTTTTCTGCCAGTTGCTGGGCTCGGATTTCTTCCTCTGACTTTCCCACAAAGGGTGCTAGTTGTTCCTCGAAGGGGAGTGGAGGCAGAAACGAGCCAAACGGCACCGTGTCCCGAAATTTCTTTGGCCCATCAACGAGGAGATTCCGTAGCTCGTCTTTGATCTGGGCCGAAGTTGCCCGAACAGACTCTTCCAATAAGAGAGTCTGAACCAAACTGCCTTCTCTACTAAGAAGAATATCCGCCGAATTTTTGGCCAGCGTAACTGTAGCTTCTGTTTCTGCCAACCTGTTTTTGCGCTCAGATAGAGTCATGGGTCGTGCTGGTGATTCGTCACTTTGTCCGTCAAGCACCAACCCATTATCCAGCTGTGTTTCCTTTGTGGTTGTCGTGTAGGTCGAGAAACCATCTGCGAGGTCCACCAGTCGCTTCGAATCTATTTGATTCTCTGCTCCATACAGGAGTTCACGAAGAGCATCTTGCGCCCTGGGTGAATCGTCCACAAGAAGTCGTTTTGCAACGTATGGGAAGCATGACTTTATGATTGAAAAATCCTCATCTGCCTGCAAACTAACTCCTTCCAGAGTGAGAAAGGCCCTGGAGGTATACAAGAACCATTCTGGGATACGGAAAGAGTCTCTGTTTCGACGCTGCAAATCCTCTACCTCCACCGTGAGGCCCGTCACAGCACCTTCGCGCTCTGCCATGTCTTGTACCCTGGCCTATTACGGTAGCAAGAAAGAATCACAAGTGTGTTGGCCCCTCCCTCGTATTGTCACAATTGCCCGTCCACCGGTCAAACGAGGATTGTCCCAACTTACCTTCATCTCTGACCTCATTTCAACTCGAAGTTCATCGTCACTGAGGCCAGGAAACTTCTCACGATATTCCGCAAAGATGCGATTTCTCACTTTTTTGGCTCCTCCGCCTTCTCCCGCCTGTCTCAGGAAGTACTTGAGTGGTTCTAGTACGCCACTGCGCCTCACAAAATCAAGCTTTTCTTCCTTCAAGAAACCAAGGGCCACCAAGTCCTCGGGAAGTTTATCATAGTCGTTGCTGGTCAAGTGTGCCACATACTCGAGCAAAGAGTATTGCAAGCTCGGATCAATGTCCAAAGTCATACCTGAGGGAACACAAGTTAGTCCGTACCTTGGTGTGAATCCGTTAGTATACCATTTCCGGTGATGAACTTCAGGCAACGTACCAAAGTCCAAAATGATCAGGGTTCCGTCTTTGGTCCGCAAAAGATTACCTGAATGCGCACAAGACATGTTTTTCAGCTGATTGAGTGGGTTTTGTGCTCACTTATGTATGTCTGGATGTAATCACAGATTGAGACGTACCGGGATGAGGGTCACAGTGCAGACTTTGCAGCTCGAGCAACATGACCAGATACGCATTCAAGGCCACAGCACACAATCGAGGCACATCATCCGCGTCACTCTTGTCAATGCGTACCCCGTCAATCCATTCTGTGACCAGAATCTGTTCGGTGCTGTAGTCTGTAATCACGGTTGGGGCACTGACGGCATTGAGATTTCTCTTTTGCATTTCTTCCGTGAATCGAATGGTACTGGCAGCCTCTCTGCGATAGTCCAACTCGGCAATAAAGCCTCTAAGCGGGTATGCAGGAATGATTGATTAGATCCAATCCAATCCAATCAATTTATTGTCGGGTGAGTTCTCTCTTGTCATTGACTATGAAACTTCATTAGTCTATAATAACTCTCTGCACGTACCTTCCCCACTCGTCGGTTAATCCCTGAATAGGTGACATGTGCATGATGAGCGACATGAAGATGGAACATCGACGATACGCCACGCAATATATTTCTTCCTCCACTCACTTACCTGCAGGTCACTGGCTGTTCGTGTCAGTTTCTTGTAGAGTGGAGCAAATTCGCGCACCAGATGCAGATCCAATGCAATTTCCGCCAGGACATTTGGACGCTGAACCTTCACTGCCACCTCCTGGGAGTCAATGAATCCTCGGTAGACTGATGAAATGGCGAGCATAGACTAGAGTCAGGAATTTCATTTATTTTGCGGGGGCCCTTTGTCTGCTGTTTATTGTTACAGTACGCACCTTGCCCAATGGATGCCGACGCCACGGGGCCACTCCCTCTGCTCATGAATGGGAAATCTTTCAAGTGAGAGTACTTTTCCGGTCCCAACTCGAGTCTCAAAATGTCCTTGGCGGCTTGTCCGTCAAATGGCGGAACTTGATCCTGCAAGCTGGACAATGCCTTGGCGTATTCTGCTGGTATCAAGTCGGGGCGCACACTGAGCGCTTGTCCAATCTTGATGGCTGTGGGTCCCAATTTGGTGACCAATGCGAGGAGTTCCTCGGCCCGCTGTACTCGATTGGTTTCTTCGTCTCGCAGAATGTACTTGTCAAAGAGTAGATTGTAGAGGAAACCGTTGGATAGTCGAAAGACTTGTGATGCTCGTTGCAATACCAACAGCTGGTGTCGAGAGTAATACGCCTTGGCTTGAATGGGGTCATACATGCCCCTGGCATAGGGTTCCATGCCCTGGCGAAAATCATCGGGTGCCGCGAGTGCCATGTTGTAGAGTACCGTAAACAAGACCGCAGCGAGCGGCAGTAGAGCAAGACCAACTTTGGCTACCAATGGCAGAGCCAGGATCAATGCTGACGTTTCTGCCATGGTGGATTCTAAACTCGACAATGCCGGCTTGATGAGTGAAGAAACAAAGTCATCTGTATCGAAAAACAAGCCCAAAGATGGTTGTGGCGAAGCAACATTGTCATTTGGAACAGTGGGAATTGTTGTCGTGACCTTGGCTGTCGCTCCCGCTAGTCGACTGGTGAGATCGGCCCAGTCATCATTGAGAGAGAGACCCAAGCTGTCTTTTCTTGGTTCTGGCACTGACGAAATTCTTGTCACAGGCGGCCGCACAAAAGCTGTGGTTGGTCGCACCGTTAGAAGGCCAACCACTCCCAACACTGCCAGCAAGCTTGGTGGTCCTGGTATTCTCTGCATATCGCAGCTCCTCACAGGGCGTGCCTTCATGGTGGTCCTTGCCTCTAATTCTAATTCTGGGAGCTTGCGGCTGTGTTGCTGTTGTCATTGCAAGGGAAAAAGCAAGTGGATGGACTTTGGAACTTCAGGACCTTTGGAAGCACTGCGCGACCTTTCACAGCCTGACGTCAGTCATTTTTTCAAAAGACACAATCCAAAATCCAAATCCTTTGTCTTCCTCTGAGTTGGAAAGATTGATTGTCATCAAAGAGATGGTCCTGCTGTTGATGAATGATTCAATCGGCTGACACAGTAGTGGCCCAGCTCATTATAGTAAGATCGAAAAGAGACATCAAATCTCTGACTCGATCAGCCAGCATCAGTGCGGTCAATTCCTTTGGTACCGATATCCTTATCCGGCACTGTCAACTCCAACTCCATCCAGAGAAAATAGCTAGCTAGCAAAGACTTCATCACAATTTCGAAGAAGTGAATTAATTGGGAGTTTTGCAGATCATGATGATTGAAACGAGAGCGTTGCCACTGGCATTGGCCTTGATGGCATCCACGGTGGGTGCCTTTCAAAGCGTAGATATCACTCCAACAACAACAAGAATGAGTACTACCGGCACAGCCCTTGCCATGGACCGAAGGAACTTTGGAGCAGCTGTCATTGGAGGCATTGTGGCGGGGAATGTTTGGAACCCAACAAAACCTGCCATGGCAGAGGTATTCTTGGATCCGGCCATGTACGGTGATCAAGAGTTGAGAGTCAGTGCCGTCGATTCCATCAAGGAAAAAGTACGAAGAGCCATTCTACAAAAGCCGGTTCTGGCACCATCATTTTATCAACTGAGCTTGCTCGACGGATTGAGCTACAACGAACGCACCAAAAAGTACGGACCCGATGGCAGTGTTGTGGCCAATGTGCTTTCTTCCAAGAGCACGGACACTTACACCCAAAATTTGCAAGAAGCATGCAATGTGCTTATTGAAGGCGCCAAGGCACTCAAGAGGAAGACTGCCATTACAGTCTCGGATGCCGTTGCTATTGGCGGTGCCGAAGCCATTGAATCGGTGGGGGGGCCTGTCCTGGCTGTACAGTTGGGACGCATGGAGCCGGCAAAAGGTGCCCCTCTGCCTCCTCTCCCCGTTGATCTATTTTCTGGAACTCGGTCTGCTTCCGAGGTCTCAGATGCCTTTCGTTCTGCCGGCTTGACGGAACGAGAGATGACAGCCTTGCTGTCTGGGCTCATGACTTTGGAATTGGTGGAGAAATCCAGGTCTGCCGAAGATTGGAAAGAATCTGCTAAACCCAAGTTTCGTGAACGAGGAAAGATGGGTAGAATGTCCGAGTTCAAGCAACTCACAGATGAAGATATCGCAAATGCAGAAGCAGCAGAGTTTGACGATGACGACGACGGCGAGGACCCATTGTTTGATGATGGCAGAACCTATATTGCAGATAGTTTCGGAACCAGGGACGAACGCTTTGGAAAGCGCATTGGAGCAGAGCAAATCGACGAAAAGACTTTCAATAAGTATTTGAAGGAGCTCGACGAGGCGTCGTCGAAGAAGAAAGGAGGCAATGTGAGCGACTACGGGTGGATCGGAGTGCTTCTTGCGGATGGAGACGTTACCCAGACATGGCTCAAAAAGTATGCTGGATCCAACCTCAACTATCTCAAGGACCTCAAAGTCTCGTTCAATGCTGTTACCCAGCTCGGAGCCGTGTACACTGGTGGTAAGCTGCTTTTAGGTTGGTTTCGTTTCAGGATGCAAACAGTTTCGTGTGACTCACCCTTCCCTCCTTGTTGCCGCAACCCGTGACAAATCTCGTTTGTTTCCAGGAAAATACGAGAGTCTGCTCAAGAACAAGGGACGAAAAACACTCAACGACGATCAGCTGAATCTATTCTAATAAAGGAACACGCTAGCTAACTAGTAGAAAAAGATTCCATGTTGTAGGCGCTATGGTATCTAATTTTATTGCTGCCTTGTATGTATCCGCGCCGATTTGTCTGTACCGGTACTAGCACTGGTATGGTGGTGGCCCCTTCGAGTTTCAATCGTCTTGTTGCGTGAGGTTCTTAGAACATGCGAATGTTGTTTGCTGAGTTGGCCTGTGTTTGCCCAAAAACAGGAGCGTACTTGTCACTATCCGCATTGCCATCGGCGGGAAACAGCTGCTTGGCTGTGCCAAAACTGAACATCCCATTTTCTTGAGAAGGAGCGACGTTCTCGTCTTCTTCGTCATCTCCACCATAATATTTTTCAATGAGCTCCACAGCTTTTTCGTACACCTCCTCGCTGCTGTGACTTTGAAGCTCTTCTAGTGCGTCGATGCCGCCCCACTCATCGAACTCCCTCGTGAAATTCAAGTCACGCCGAGCAGAGACTTCAAAGACCTTGTCGAGGGCCTCCATGACAACGATTAGACTCTTGCTGTCTTTCATGCTGCTAAGAGCATCCGCGAGGGCCTTGAGCCCTTCGTGATTCGCGACATGGCGCAATTGTTCTTCTGTTCCTGTGGTGAAAACATTTGCGATCACCCACAGAGCCTCTTTTCTCACTTCGTGCCTGTCAACGAGAGAAAGAGGAAGAAGTGAGTGTGAGCAACATTACATTACTCCTTAAAACAAGAATTGGTGGTGACGTTACGTGCCTGTCATTTTGAGCAATGTGAGCCATGGTCTCAAAGATGCGGTCAACCTCAACGAGCATGTCGATTTGATCCTCCGTGCCAGCTGCAATGTTCGACAGCAGCCAGCAGCACTCCTTCCGAATGCCCTTCTGTCAAACGAAGAGAATCGAATCGGCATTGTTAGCACCATACATGATCAAGCAACAAACCGGCCCCTTGCATTGATTGTTGTTGTTCACTCACGCTTGGGTGGTTGAGGAGTCCGACGATTGGTTCGATCACTCCAGCCTCAACAACCGTCTGGGTCTGGAGGTCGTCTCCAGTGACAAAGTTACCCAGTGTTCTGACCACAGGAGTAGTCAGAGCCAAATGGTTCTTTTCCAACAATTGGACAAGAACTTCAGTGACTCCGGTCTCCATGACCATATCAATTCTGTCATTGTCCCCGTCGGCGAGGTAAGACAATGCCCAAGCAGCGTCAACCATCACTTCAGGGCCCACCGTGCGGCCGAGCAACTCTGCAAGGGGGCCGACAGCTGGCTGAATTAGATGTTTTTGCGGGCTTGGCTTGCCCCGACAAAGATTTGACACCGCCCAAGTCACATTGCCGAGCAAAGAGGCTGTGGCGGGGTCCTTGAGATTGAGAATCCTGTTGGACAGAATGAGAGCGAATGTGTGAGAGTGTGACCGTCCAGTAACAGAATAATAAGTACAAACTCTGCCTTGTACTTACAATCCAACGAGAGCGCCGCTCCCAAGAACCAGATCTCTTAGTTCCTGAGAGTCACCAGCGATATTGCCGATACACCACGCCGCCTGTTCGCGAACATCAGCGACCGGATGGTGCAAATGCTGGATCAGCATGGGAAGAGCCCCACCGTCAACGACTGCTTGCGTCTTGTCGGTTGACGCAATGTTTGTGAGCGCCCAGGTGGCTTCAAAAACAAGGGTGTGGACGTTACTGGGGTCCAGGAGGCCCACAAAGAAACGTAACGCCCCTGCTTCAAGGACCTCGTCTACGGGAGGGCTGTCCTCCACTGAGAGCATGCGCCGAAAGCCTTGAACCGCAGAAAAGACCTTGGGGTCGTTCATGTTGCTCCCGGCACTAATAAAATCATTCATCAAACTGGGAATGTCAGCCTTGGTGAAGACACGCTTATCGTCCTCCGTGGCGTTCAAAGCATGCGGCTGCGCTGCCTGTCGCCTTTTCATTAACTGTTCTTCCTTCTTGGCCTTTCGCAGTTGCGTTGTTGTTTCCTCTCGTCGACGGCGTCCATGCTCCAAATCATTCTGTTTCTTGAACAGTTGTTTGCGATCTGGAAGAAACAAAAAGTCAAGAGATGGTGAGTGAGAGACGAGCAAACAACTCCGACATGGACGTTTGAGAGAAAAGAGTATCGTACCATTGGCTCTGGCAGCTAACATGTTTCTAGCGTTTGTTTTTATTCAAGTAGGTAAGAGAAGAGAAGAGAGATTGACAACACTGATGTGCTTTCTTTCGAGATGAAATAATGAAGCTTTCTTTAGACGAAAAAATGAAGCCTGTTTGCTTCGGCGATGCTTGGACGTTCAAATGGATTTATGTGGGAACACTCGTTTTCAACGAAAAAATGAGATGGACTGTTCACCGAAAAGAGCCGTTGAAAGAGCGGTTGTTATTGACGTCACGACACACGCAGTCTCGATTCTAAGCCAGCAAGCTACTAAAAGCATTGGTCAAGCGCACCGGGGAACAGATTTACATCATGTCTGTCGCATCCCGCTGTACCGGTGTCCGGTTACCGGTACAACTTTAAACTGGCTACCGTACCTACACGTTTTACACCTTTTAACAGCTTTGCGGTTTTGCTAAGTAATGTTAAAGATCTTTAACAGCATCTTTTGGTCTGACGCAACATCAACAGCCACAGCAGCCACACACAGAGCGGCCACAGGAGCGGCCACAGGAGCAGCACAGCCACAGGAGCAGCCACAGAAGAAGCTGACGCAGCCACAGAAGCAACCACAGAAGCAGACAGCTGCCCAGCAGCCGTCGGCCGATGCTAAAGTGGTGCGTCAACAGCCATGGTCGACGTCCACACCAGGCAACAAGAAGAAGACCTTGAGCTCCCACAACGTCTCGACCATGGGGAGGCAAGAGCTAATACGATGGGATTGGAGGCATGGGCAAATCCAACGGTTCTAGGCATTAATATCCGATTACTTGATTAGCTGTAAAAGCCATTGATGATGATGATAATGATACTACCAACAGCAAGTGACGAAGAAACCTCAAGAATCGAAACATCAAGAAGGGTCTGTGACTTTTGCTAGCCGCTGGATCGGATGTAGGCTCGCATGGGAGGGGAATAGAATGTCCTCGAGAAAAATAATGAAGAGCAACAGCCAACAGAAATACAGATGGCAACACAGATGATCTTTAAGAAATGTGCAGCTGGCTGAGGCCAGGGAATTCTTCTCCAGCAGAGGAAGATGAATCAGAGTCCGCATCACGGTGGTTGATGCCATGGCGGTTGTGGCGGTTGTAGCGGTTGTGGCGGTTGTTGTTGTTGTTGTTGTTGCTGTTGCGAGGAATGGATGCAACCGAATCATCCTCTTCTCCCGTCGATTCCTCCTCGACAGCATGGGTGATGCGAAAAGGGCTGGATCCACCAACGAACTGCACCATAACAATGCGCCCTCCTTGATCCGTGCGAAGAATAAGATGATTCGAGTCAGAGCGGATAATAGAACCCTCCATACTCTCCAAGAGAAGCAGATTGCTAGTTGGGATGTACATCTGAGGATGGATAAACACAGCCATCGACACGTCCTTGCCAACATTGACAGCTTCTGCCACTTTTCCCTTGATTTTCACAGCGAGAACACGAAGATCTTCATCACTCAAGGGCTGCATTTCTGCTCCAGCAACAATGGAGAAAGAGGCAATTTTGAGCTTGTCAGTCATGGCTTGTTTGGTTTATATTTTGGTTGAATAATGAGCTCTCCGAAGTCGACAATCAATCAAGCTGATTGGCGAGCATTCAGCATCCTCCGTTGGTGCTTACTTTGGCAGCTCCGGCATCTCCAGCCAGAAGGCGCTGTCGGATCTTCTGCGACAAAATTTCCTCTTACAGTTGAAGCATGCCGCCCTTAAGATCATTCTTGATGCTGGCAGATCTCTTATCTATTGGAGGCTTCCGAGTTGGAATTTTCCAACAAGCCACCGAATAGCCAGTGGCCTCTTTGTAGTGCTCATTATTGCACAACAACGAAAAGAAGCGACAATGGCAACAAACCTTTTTGGCCTTGCTGCTCCTGGTGCTACGTGGCAGACGTATTCTGCTATTCACCCGGTTGCAAACCTAGACCAAATGGGCAGCCCCGACAAATTTCCTGTTGTGCTTTGGCGAACATCATCAGAAGGCGAGTGGGAGATGAAAGCGACTGAAGTGTTATTCCAGCGACTGGATGGTACATCCAAGTTTCGGTTCATGGTGAAAGGATACCGTCGTGAGGGAGATTCCATGAATAGGTTTGAAGAACACATTCCAGTTTCATTGACCAAGCGTGTCCGATGGAACGATCCCAAGATCACCACTCTCCGCGGAAGGACCTCCAAGAGCCGTCTTGTTGAAGTTGATTTCCACTACGATATTGAGGACCGTCAACCCAATGATATTATTCGAGTGGAAGTCATTATCCCCAAGACAGCTGACAGTGATAATGGCAAGGTCTTGTATAAGGCTTTGAATTGGGCTCGCTCAGTGGTGGCAGCTCAGCTTGATTTCGAGGAATACATGGCAGTAGTGTAGATATTTATGATGGAAGATATTTCACACACAAATAAGACAACTATAGAATGATATTTATTGTGTCTACTCAATAGATGCTGCAATAATCTCGTTGGCCTCTTCTTCCTCGACACGTTGCAGTACTTGCCCAACAATACTGTTTCGACGCTTTCGATCAATAGATAGCAGCCGTGTGATAAGATAGTCATCTTCAGTCTCTATGCAACGATCGATGCCAACATCTTTTGAAAAGCAAGTGATTTCGCCGGATCCAAGGCGTTCAAGCTCTGCCTCATCGTCTTCCGTCCATACACCACCAGCAGGAGCTTCCAGCCCAGCATACTTCTCCTGCCAAAGCTGTAACAAGTCAGCCTTCTTCTGCTTTACTTTGTCATTGTATGGAGCCAATGGGTGCGGACCTTGCTTCCATTGGATCATGGTTTGTAGCTCAGGTTTGAGCCAATCCGTGCAATCTTTGCCCTTGGCAAGGATTGTAGCCGCTTCATCGGCAACACCGTCTCCTGTTGAGCACTCTCTTTTCTTCTTTTCAAGCTCCTCTACCTCTTTCTCCATATCTTTCCGAGCAAAAGCAATCAAGGCATCATCACACGTCATTGGACCACCACCACCAGTTACTTGAAACCAACCACCAGCTGTTGATACTTTCATGATGGCATCTTGTCTCTCTCGTGAATTGGGAACGGTGATTGTTGAATTGCGTCCTCTTGTTTGAGCTGCGGTCACTCGGTTGACACTTCGGTGCAGGTTCTTTGCAAGATTGTACCCATTCTCTTCTAGCAAGTTGATTGCCATGAGATTTTGATCTTCTAATTCCTCCAGGAGCGTCCCATAAGGATCTGCTGCATGATCAACATCCCCATCTTCTCCTTCTATAATTTCGTGACGGATTTGTGTTGCTTTGAGAGCTTGCCGGGTGCTTGGGCAGTACCCACACTTGTCCATAGCCTCGTGAATGTGGTTCTTATCCAGAGCAGTTTCAAAAGCATTCACCAAATTGATAGATGAGCCATCAATCATTGTCACCCGCCCACCAAAAAGCAACGAGGCAACATCCGCCATTGAGAGGGAAGCCGATTCACCTTCTAAGCGAAACCGAGCTTTCCACAGCATCTCTCTGTTCTGATACACAAGCTTTTTCAAATAAGAGAAGATCTGATCACATTCTTGTCCAACCTCAGTGCCATTCGGTAAGCCTGGGTACAAATGGACGCCACGTGATCTCAATGATCGAAGCATTGGAGGGTTCAATCGACCAGGTCCTGAGTCAATCTTAATCAGCAATGATGACTCTGTATTGTCAGCCGAATCAGGATAAAGGCGAAGCACAACACGCTCAAAGAAATTATGCAACATCTCCTTCGTCATACTTCCTTTTGGATTCATCGCGAAGGGGATATTGTGGGTTCGAGACTGACTAAATCCAAATGTTGCTTGTAGCTGTGGCAATGCTCTTGCGAAGTCCACTTTGAGTTTGTAGTTGTCAGAATTCTTGGCTTGAGTGGGAAAGATCAGTAGTGGTGGCAAAGCTTCACCAGCAAAGTTGATTCCGAACATGACTGTCATCTTTGCCCCTGACTTCTCGGTAGCAGTGCCGGAATCAGCAATACCAAGGCTATTTGCTGTTGGTACACGAGACTCTCTCCCACCAATGGAACCATCAGTTCCGTCAAGTGCAATATTCATTTCGTCAAACTGCAGCACGTGTGAGAGTCTATGTTTCTTCCACACAACAAAGCCAACTTCTTCCTCACTTTCATTTGGTTCCAAAGGCCTAGCAAAGCCAAGACGAACTGCTTCTTCCTCCCATTTCTTGTAGTGTAACAGCTGTGACTGGTATGTAAGCCAAAGAACACGAAGCGACTCCCTAGAATCAGCTTTATTCAAATCCTGGAGATGGCAGATTGCTCCTTCAATTCTGGCATAGAACTTTGATTCATTCATATCCACCAGTCCATCAGCAGCTCGTTTAGCATTTAGTATCTCACCAACAACACTCTTGAGCTTCTCTCTTGTGAGTCGTTCCTTGCAGTTGGCTTGCTCAATTGCACAAGCCGTGAAAACAAGATCACAGAACGCTTTAAAAATATCTTCCGGTATCTCACCCTTTCTGCCAAGACGTGGAGGAGATTTGCCAATATTTCCATCCCGAATGGCTGCAGCTATTTCTCTTCCAGAAATGCAGTCAATACCAGCAATATCATTCAAAGCTTTGGCCACATTATCGGCCGTTTTGAAGACTGAAAGTGTGTTTTCATGCATGCGAACCGAATGGTAGAGTACTGTTGCTGTTTTGTATAGAGATTTCCGGACGTTGTCTAGCTCCCGTTGTGTTTGTCTTTCAACCTGTGCTGCTTGACTAGTTCGACGTGGATCCTTTGTGGTCGTCAAGTGGGAGATATCACTCTTAATGTTTGCCTGCCTTCTCTTTCGAGCATCTTTCAGAGAGATATTCTTGGTGGTGGACGTCGAAGAATTGGACACAGTGGCATTCTCATCCCCAAACAAATATATTTCTGGACTACCAAAGAAGGGAGGAGTATTGTAAATCTCAAATTCTTCATTATTGATTGTAACAACCGCAACATTGCCATTGTCAACATCATTAACAGAGATTCCAGCTGCCGATAAAGGGAAAATTAATTCCACCCCTGATCCTCTGGATGTATGGATATCAACTGGTACAGGACGTGGACGTTGATTGTTTGTGATTGGAAGACGTGATGAATTGTTAAAAGGCTGTAGTGGTGGAAGATCCGGTGTTACAAGAGGTGGTGCTTGTTTCAACCCCCGTGAGACTCGCATGTAAGCCTTTCCGGGGCCTGCTTCAGTTTTTGAAAACCCCGCCAACGTCATCACAAAAGCAAGGGTTGATGGCTTTCCACTGTCTGGGTTGATCTTGACTCTTTGCGCAAGGTAAATTGCTCTCCTAACGTTTTCCTCGTAAGAGTCAATATGGTGAAGACGCCCATATCTTTGGCTTGCTCCAGCTAACAAACCATTGAATCGGTTCTTCACTTCGTGGGATGAAAATAAATCTTCTCGCATTCCAACCGACTTCAAAGCATCCTCAGCACCATTAAAAAAAATGGAGCTCCATTCTGGGATGGTGCGATACACTTCTAGAGCGCGCTGTAGGAGAATATTCGTCTCCATGGTCAATATTTGATGGTAGCTTGCCTTGAACTAAATGCATTGCCAATGGTGGCTGTAGCATTTCCACAGAGCAAAAACCCTTGGATTGGAGACCACATGAAGCTAAATTTTACCGTGGTCTTCATCAGGAATACTGCATTATCCTGGCACATGGCTGTAGTTATGTATGCTTCACTTGAAAGCAGCACAAGAGCCAACACTCTTGTCATTGTGGACGGTTGAGTCAACTTTGTGGATTTGAACCTTTTGAAAAATTGCATGGGGCTGGCTGTTAAACCCTTTAGTATTCACTGTTAAATGCAAAAAGCATTTTCTGTTAAAAGTCAAAGTGTAGAAACCGGCTTTAACATAAAGTGTTGGCGAGGAGCTGTTAAACCTGAAACAATAAGTGTTAAATCACAGCTAATTTGCCATGTTAAAAGAGTTCATAAAAAGGTGTTTTAACATGCAAGCATTTAAGGGTGAACGTCACATGTTAAAGAAACCAAATGTTGGTGTTAAGGATCCCTTAACTTTGCGTTAAAAGTTAATAGGTGTAAAACGTGTAGCTATTAATAACTCTGAAGAATTCTCAATTTTTATTAATATTACTACGGATTCGAGAATAATTGTCCCTGTGTCACAGAAATTGCACCGCCATAGCACAGAAATTGGTGTCATGTAGACCTCAGTAGAAAGACTATTGCGGAAAAATCAATTTCTGTGACATGAAAATGGTGAGCTCGTGATTCAATTGAATCCTGCACAATTCCTTGTTCCTTCGTGCCTTTTCTCTAGTTTACTTAGAGGTCCTGCCCCCATTTTTGTGTCATGAAAATGTTTGCCCATAAGCACAAAACCGGTGTTCTCATCCTGGAGTCAATTCTTTTCGAATCCGTAGTATTGTCATGCCGGTTACAGGTTCGTCCGTACTACAGTACCTGGTACCGGTACCGGCACTACCCTGGACCCGATTGAATAATCGATAAGAATCGATTCTTCGTTTTAATTAACATAATTATTCATATTTGACGGATTTGATTGAATCGAATGAATCGAATACTTGATTCTCATTCGAAATGAGTTGAAAACTTTAACACGTTTTTCAACAACAATGTGTGAAAACGTTTAATTCATTTCCAAGGATTTGGTAAAAACGCACCACACCACCTTCGGCAAGGCCTCATAATTGTTGAAGTGTTCGCCTTCTCACGCAAGCAACAAGCAAACTTTGCTTGCGTCGACCTTGCAAAGAGACCTACCGGTACCATTACACCTTGAAGAAAAAACGCTACGTACTAGCTATAGAATACTGCAGCAGGAAGTTTTTTTGTTGCTGGATGCAACCATGAGTAATAGTGAAGAGGCCAAGATTTTGCAGCACGTTCTTGTGACTAGATGCGCGCAGCTGCCTCATTGCGATCCCCAAGAGGTTCTGGTACCTGCAGCATCTGATACCACCACCTGTAACACCAGTAGTAGTGGGCAAAAATGCGGCACAAAAACTGCTTCCTGCAAATTCACTTCCAATCCTGACATTTCCAATCCTGCCGCCAGCAAGCTGGAAACACTCCCAAAGAGAGTTACGCCTCAATTACATTCTGGGCCGTCAAATGATTCTCCTCCTCCTACGAGCCTAACTCGATCCGGTCCAATTCATCATGGAACGGATACCAATGCGGATAGCACTCCTGGAGCTATCCATATATCCGGAGTTTTCGGAGAATTGGAAGAGAGGCAATCGGTGCGCAGCTCCACGTCAGAATCTGAAGCTGAGGACGAAGATGTATCCATGAGTTCCAATGGATGTTTCCATGAAGCAGTGATTACTACTGCAGTGCCTGTCGTGGATCCAGAAGTTACCCGTGCGGAAATGGAAGCGCAACTTCGACATTCCATGGAAACCGAAATTCGACAGACTATAATGGAAGAAGCAGTCCGAGCGGATGCTGTTGCAATTTGCTCGGGAGATGAAGACGGCTTCTTCAGTAGGAAGATAAAAGGATATTGGAAGATCGGCTTGCTGGTGCTAATCCTGATTGGAATTGTGGTGGGATTGTGTTTGGGCTTCATGTTGATCAGGCGTAGTCAACTCTCCATCAAGGCAAATTCAGATCAAACCACTGCCATTGCCATCTCAAGACCTACGCTAGAGCTTGTGAGAGAACGAGGATACATTCGATGCATGGTCAATCCCGCCTTTTTGGGCTTCACCGAAAGAGGTCCAACCGGATTGTTGCAGGGATTGAATGTAGACCATTGCAGGGCTTTGTCGGTTGCAGTATTTGGCAATCCGGACCAATATGAACTAGTGGAAACGGAAAATCGTGATTACCTCGAGAAGTTGCAAGATGGCTCTGTGGATGTTGTTGCACAGCAACTTGTCATGCGAATGGGGACGGATGTGTATGATCCTACTGTTGGGACCGGGTTTACTTACTCCATCCCATACTTCTTTACTGGGTTTGCATTTGTCGGAAGGAGTGCCATGGTGAAATGTGCAGATCGGCTGGACTCCTATTCCAGGGAGTGCAGGGCACTTCGAATCTGTGTCGTTTCTAACACAGCAAATGAGAACACACTTCAAAACTTGCTACCTGGTGGCATGATTGTGCCATGTAGCAGTGGGAAAGAATTGACTCAAAAGTTTGTTGCTGGAGAATGCAATGTCATTGGAGCACAAGCATCTGCGGCAACCGAGGAACGTTTTCGAAAGGCTGGCTATGAGGGGGATTTTGAGGTTGGAAAACACCTTTTCTCCTTTGATGCTGTTGCTTTAATTTCACGCAATAATGATGTTGATTGGGCAAATACAATCGATTTGGTGCTACACACCTTTTTCGTAGCAGAAGCACACAACATCACCCAAGCCAATGCTGCAGATATGAGAACCCTGTTCCGAGGCAATCACCACAACAACACAACTGCAGATGTCATGGTTGACGTTGTGTCGCAATTTGGCAACTATGGGGACCTCTACATGAAGCATCTGGAGTCCGTGGTCCCAAGGAGAGGCCTCAATCTAGTGTACACAAAGTATGATACATCTGGGCTTCTCTATTCATTGGACTTCCACGACTTCGATCATATAGGACCAGGTCCCATTCCATTGGGGACAATTGATTCTATTCTAACTCGAGGCCATCTAATCTGTGGAATATACCCTCGTCCAGGGTTTGCAGAGGCTTCACCGA
The DNA here is from genome assembly GCA_903772945.1 of Seminavis robusta. Classification (NCBI taxonomy): domain Eukaryota; phylum Bacillariophyta; class Bacillariophyceae; order Naviculales; family Naviculaceae; genus Seminavis; species Seminavis robusta. Next base: position 14,294 of record CAICTM010001068.1, on the reverse strand, counting down.
CTCAAACGAACTCATGGTCTGGATTGGATGTGGAATTGTGCAGTGCTTTGGCTGCTGCCATGTTTGCTGGGAATGCCTCAGCAGTAGTGTTTGTGGATTTGGTGGCAACGAATGCAGATGGCATCGCTGTCCAGGACGAAAATGTGATCCTTCGGACAGGAACAGTGGATGTTGTTGCAGGTAGCCGGGTTTCCCTGAAGGGGATAGTTGGCGATGGATCCCCTGGATTTGTCTTTGGCCCCCCATATTTTGTTGACACTGAGAGCATGAGTCAGTACGCATTCATGACCCGAGCAGATGATTGTCAATGGACTTCCTTTGTCTATTGGGTAACCACTGCAATCATCCACGCAGAGAAGAGTAGCATCACTCAGGTGGAATTCCATCGAATGCCCATCACTTTGCTGTTTGGTGAGATACTTAAACTGTGCTTCCAAGATGCCATATCGGCAGTGGGTAATTATGGAGAGATCTACAATCGCACATTGGAGGCTACCTCGCCACGATCGGGGGGAAACTTGTTGAACCAACAAGAAGGGTCTTCCTATGGACCTCAGCATTTTGCCATCCCAATCTATTGAATAGCGACTGCAAGATCACCATGCACTCCTCCCTCCCTATTAGCTACTTGTAGCACTCCCGCTGCACATGATGGCGGCCTGCGATGACAGTCTAGCTAGCTAGTAGATAAGATGTGCAATTTTTTAGTTTTAAAAGATACAATCCCCAACACGAGCGTGCCTCAAAATTGAAAGATATACATGTAATTAGACGCCAGGACGTTCGCAGCCACGTCTGAAGTAGTAGTAGTAGTTGATGCATCCACACACGAAGTAGAATGCAGCCAGTCCATATAGAACCGTTTCAGCTGCCTCGTACTTCATGGCGACTTGGAACATCGAGGGAATGAAAAAAGCACCAAAAGATGCAATAGCACTGGACCATCCCAGCACCGTTCCTGCCAGATCCTTTTCGAACATGACTCCGATAGTTCCAAAAGTTGTGCCGTTCATAGCGCCCACCGTAAAGAATAGATTGATAAACATGAAGACAAACCAACCAAATAGAGGCTCGGGAGTAGGATCTGCGTAGATTTTCTGAACGAGGATGGCAGTGCAAATAGTTGCAATCACACACCAAATGATCAGCAACATGGTAACATTGGCCCCTCCATATCGATCGGCCAAGATACCTCCAAAGGGACGAATCAGAGAGCCGAAGCAAGCACCAAGCCAGGAGTATCGAAACACGTCGGGAGCGTTTGGATTGATTAATTCCCGAGTCTCCCAAATTCCACCTGAAGCAACGCAGTGCTGGGGTGTTCCGTGTTCATGAAAGACATCATCGATGACACAACCATCTACTTTGATGTATCCAAATAGATCTTGAATCAGCTTAGGGAATGCCCCAGAGAATCCAATAAAGCTTCCAAAGGACATTATGTACAAGATGGTCATAAGGTACGTGTGCTTGTCTTTGAAGATTCGCGCTTGATCTCGGATATTTCTTTTGCAAGGAAGGGGGCTTCCAAAGTAACAGATCAAGTGCTCCACGACAATGGCGAACACAACAAGGAGGAATCGTAGCATTACTTCTCCTCCTGCAGTTGTGAAGAAGTGAATCTCTCGTGATCCGATGAGCAGGCTAGTGGTCAAGAGTGCTGCAAACAATCCCGTAAATGTGGTCCAGTAAAAGTAGATGTGGCTCCAGAAGGTATCAGAAGAGCAGAAAAGCTTGTTGGCGGAAGAATAGTATGAATGATTTCCATGATTTGGGTTGTTGGACATCCACATAAAGCTGCAAATGGCGGACACAAGACAGATGGGCCACCAGAACCATCCAGCGTGTTCGGGCCATCCATCTGTAAGGTTTGACAAGGGTGCCTTGCCAGCTGACCAAGCCATGGTCTGCGGCAACAAGAGCTGCGACATGCTCACTCCCAGATTTCCCAGTCCTCCATTGAATCCCAAGGAGTATCCTTGCTGTGTTTTGGGGTACAAGAAGGACATGTTACTCATGGACGAAGCAAAGCCTCCACCGCCAATTCCACTGAAGATGGCCATGGCAAGCACGTAGGAGTAGGGCACATTGGGATCTCCCAACCCAGCAGCTGCCATGATCATGGGTACCATGAGCAAGACCGAGTTGGAGTAGACAACGTTTCGTCCTCCGCTAATGTGCGTGAGAAAGGCGTTGCAAATTCGCATGATCCCTCCAGAGATTCCGGCCACCGTGGGAATCGCAGAAAGCAGGAACTTGTGGTACTCTTCATCGGGATTGCCCCAGTCTGGGAAGGAATACACATTGGGATCAATGTCGTGCATTTGCTGCATCTTCACCACGATAATTGACCAAGATAGCCAAACGCCAAAGCACGCAAAAAGATTTGGCATACTTATCAAAAGATTGCGCGTAGCGATCTTCTCCCCCCCCTCTACCTTCCACTGTTTCTCATCGTCTGGATCCCATGAACTCAACTTGACCTTGGGAAGAGGACACCAACCGAGAGACTTTTCAATTGACGCCAGATGCTTGCCCTCGCCACCACCTTCAACATCCGCACCACCGTTGTGGGCCGATGACAACCTCATGGTCGAGCTTTGTTTGTACATGGATGCACAGATTGTGTTTGGAAATCAGCAAACCAAAATAACTGAATGGAGAGTTGAATCAAAGGAATTGCCAATCAAACTGGGGGGCTGGTTTCAAGACCTTGGCGGCAGTTCTGGATCAATGGGTCCGTATTGCTGAAGTTCTAGTTGTAGAGCTGACAATAACGTACGGTATGGATGAATAGGTAAGCCTTGGCCACTGGTCAGCAACAATCGACTACTATTAGAATAGAAGATCTCGCTTCAGTTCTTTTCCTCGATAGCTACTACTACAAGTGCTTTGTGTGATAGTGCGCCAAATGGGAACCGGGAATCCTGGCACCTCCCGCGAGAAAAAAAAGAGAAAAAGAAGAAGGGCTCGTCGGCTCGTCATTGAACCACTTTCCACTCGCAAAGGCTCCGAGTGATGACTGCGTGGCTGCCAGTAGACAATGAGCAAATGAGCGCTCTAAGGCCTAACACGACCGCTACCAGTACAAAACCTGCCGGTTCGTTCCTGTAAAAACAGTCCAGGGCGAGGCAGGCTCGACTTAGAGCGCCCGCGAATAAGTTCAGTTGGTCATTCCAGCTCTTTCAAGTTCTATCGACTGTGCTGCCGTACAGTACCACAGCAGTACTGGAGAGTTTCTTTATTAAGTAAGTCTTAGTTGAAGGTTCAAGGAACTACCGGTAGAAGGAAGGTCACTTTCTGACGATGTTCTCCTGTAAGACTTTATATCAATTGCCATATTACCATGTGTGACGTTTTGGCTGACTCGACTCGACTCAGAGATGAATCACCGAATCACCTTCTCCCAAGTTTGGGTTAAAAGCTGCTCGGAAAGCTGTGTGATTTTCTAGAACGTTGCTGGATTGTTTTACCCTATCTTTGTGTCTTTTCAATGATAGAATGAGAGAACGCCGATCGTGTGGCCATTGTGAACTTGCAGAACTGCTTTTAGGATTTAATAAACTTAGAGAAAGAAAGGAGCCCAAAAATGATTTAAAGTTGCATACAGACATACAGACTGATGAAGTGATGCATTAGTGTTTTGCTCCAGTTTTCTAGCTACTGTAGTGAGGTGCAGGGGCAATAAAGTCGTGTTTGGTCATTATGTCTCCTGAACTCCTGAAGCAACTTCTTCATCCCGCAGCAGAACATGGTTGTGTCTGTGCGAACCATTTTTCTTCTTCCTCTTCCATTCGGGTAGATTCCGGCACTTGCAGCTGTTCGAAGCCTCTGTAAAATAGATGATCATCCGAGAATTCTGCACGCCCCACAACCAAAACTCCGCCGTCGTCTGTTTTCACTTCCAGTTTCCAGACCACAAAGCATGCAAGATCCGGTGCTGAGAGCTGAGGCATCTTCATCCCTTGCATTACCGGTGTCGTCTTTCAGCAGTTCTTGTGTCAACGCGTTGCTTCGGGTCATTATCATCATCCCTTTATCCCTTTATTAACCTCCCAACTGCACTTTTGTTCATGCGATAGGAATAGATTTTAAAAGGCACCAAGCAATCGAGACAGAGTCACTTTTTCGGTCCTTGGAGACCATACAGCAGCGTCCAGCGTCCCTTTACACCTCCAAGTCTTCTTCCTCCCGGCATTCCCCTGAGCCTCCCCAGCCATCCTCTACAAGACGTCCTCTACCGGTACAAGCTAGCTAGCTAGAAGGCAATGCAGACGATGGAGACTGCGCCTGAGAACTCCTTCCACGACGAACTAAGTGACGCGTCGTCACTCCATGAGTGTGATTCCTCGGCGTATGATAATACATCGAGCCATAGGAATGGCGATACTACCAACAGCAACAGCAATGGGAGCAGTACGGACGACAGTCCCACCACGGGCATTGCCAAGGACGAGACTGTCGCCGTCTTTCGATTGCGTGTGATTGTCATTCTGGTACTGATTGCCACGGCAGCGGTGGTATCCACAGTGGTGTTGAATATCACCCGCATGGGCGAGATGGACGGCTTCCTCACGCAGTACGAGGGAGCGTCACACATGGTGCAGTCCGCCTTTGGAGAGATTATTGAAAAGTTGTCAGTGATCAGTGCCTTGGCTGTGGTAGAGCAAGATGATGACGAGAAAGACGCCAACCTAACCGGAAAAGACTGGCCGTTTCAGACTCTCCATAACTTCAAGGAGCGTGCGGCGAATGTCAGGTACATGTCGTCCGCTCTCTCCATCAATCTATGTCCCATTGTGACTGTCGACAAGAGAGAGTTCTGGGAACTCTATGTCAATGGGGAAGAAAGTGCTTGGATGTGAGTGACACCAGACCAGCTACTAGCTAGCTGGGCTTCGTCTTTCATTGTACTAACAATGTATGTTATTTGCTTGCTTCTTGCACAGTCCCCATGCTTGGGACTATCAGGAACAATTGGGATTGAACGGGTTCGAGACAAACCAAGAGCTTATTGAGATGAGCACTCTCACCAACGCTACGGTCGACCCCATCAAGTACTTTGACGACGACGGACAAGCCCACCTTCTACTCAGCGATGGCCCTTATCTTCCAGTCTGGCAGACCAGCCCGCTCCTCCAGAGACGCATGATCAACGAAAACGTCTTTAGCAAAGGCAATGAATCCAACATTGCCATGAGTGCCATTGAAGGCAAAGAGGCCGTCCTTGGTGGCTTTGTAGCGGCTCCCTTTGGCGAACCTTCACACTCCAATCCTCTCACGTCCATGTTCGCCACGCTACAAAGTATCGCAGAAGAGAACGCCACACACTATCTGGGAGAACCAATGTCCTACTTCTACGTCCCCATCTTTGACACTACTAATTCCAATTCACAATCTAGAAACGTGGTGGCTGTCTTGGAAGCCATTCTGAACTGGAGGTACTTCTTCCAGAATGCGCTCAAGGATTCCATCCCTGCGATTGTCGCAGTCCTCAAAAACTCGTGTGGGGAGACATACACCTACGAAATCCAAGGAGAAGAAGCCTACATTGTCGGATTTGGTGACCATCATGATCCCCAGTATGACGAGTATGAGCGAACGGCATCTTTTGACAGCATGCATCTGCGGGATGGTACCGTGTCTGGAGTCTTTATTAGTCAAGACCACGGATGTGTCTACACGGTTCATGTGTACCCTACCCATATCTTTTTGACCACCTACAACACCGACACTCCCCTTGCCATTACCTTTGCCATTGCTGTGGTATTCGTCTTTACCATTTGCATGTTTGTCCTCTACGACCGACTCGTCGAGCAACGTCAGAGCATTGTCATGGCACAGGCTGCTCATACAACGGCTATCGTGTCCTCGCTGTTCCCCAAGAATGTGCGCGACCGTCTACTAGCTGCGGGAGATCGAAAAGATGGTGGTACTAGTATCTTCTCCTCCAACAAGTCGCGTCTCAAGGGTTTCCTCGATGATGGAAACAGCGCAAACGATGAAAGCAATGATCAACCCATTGCCGGTATGTACTTACTTTTGTTGTTCTTGAGTCTATTGTTCCCGCATTCTGGCCCGTGCCATCTCACCACTGGCTTTGTCCTGTTTGCAATGCGCATGTTATGTGATCAGACCTCTTTCCGGAATGTACTGTCTTTTTTGCTGACATTGCCGGATTCACTGCCTGGAGTTCTACCCGTGAACCAGAACAAGTGTTCATTCTGTTGCAGACTGTTTATCAGCACTTTGACCAGCTTGCCAAGCGGAGGAAAGTGTTCAAGGTGGAAACAGTAAGTAGCACCTGAATTCCTCTCCTTGAATGTTCTACTTTTCGCATGGTGCTGAGCTAAACGCTTGTTGCTTCAGATTGGTGACTCCTACATGGCCGTCACAGGTTTGCCCGAGCCAATGATCCACCACGCTGTGACAATGGTCCGCTTCGCTTGGGATTGCCGAAACGAGTTTCATCGTGTGACCAAAGATCTTGAAAGCACCCTTGGCCCCGATACAGGTATGTTTAGGCAGATGGGGCAGCAGCTGTCGTGTTCCAGCTTTAAAAAGTCTCAACGGTAGTGTTTTTTGTTTTCCTAATTGCACAGCTGATCTCGCCATGAGATTTGGGCTTCATTCTGGACCTGTTACAGCTGGGGTTTTGCGCGGAGATCGCGCTAGATTTCAGCTATTCGGTGACACTGGTAGGTTTAGCCGTGTGACGGGGATGAATATCTTTTAGAACATGCTGGTTTTCTAAATCCTTTTTCACCTCTTCTTGATTCACAGTCAACACAGCATCACGAATGGAAAGCACGGGTCAGCGTGATCGGGTTCAAATTTCGAGCACAACTGCTGAACTGCTCATTGACGCCGGAAAGGAGCCATGGCTGAAGAAGCGAGAAGACGAGGTACACGCTAAAGGTAGGCTTGCACAACCATCTTAGCTGACGTTTTGTCTCTTGCGCAGTTGTAGCTTACTTGTTGACTTTTCGTTCTCAAAGGCAAGGGATTGGTTGTGACGTACTGGGCCAACCCCAAGGGAGTGCAAAGCTCGGTTGGGTCTGGTTCGGATCTCAGCGACGAAAACAGCAACGGTGAAAAGGTTTCTAAACCAGTCTTTTCGCATCAGCAATCCAGTTTGGTGAATCAACGCCTCGTTGACTGGATGGCTGACCTATTGCTCGACCAAACGAAGAAGATTGTGTTCTCTCGCCGCAAAACAAAGGACAAGGGAAGTTCTGGTGGAAAAGCTCCGAAGTACTTCCCAATGGAAGGAACTACTTGTATGGACGAAGTCAAGGACGAGATCGAGATGCCAAGCTACAACGCCAAAGCTACCGACGCCAACCGTGAATACAGAAACGTCCGGATAAACAGTATCGTCGTTGCGAACCTCAGGGAATACGTCAACCGCGTCGCGCAAGATTATCGACACAACCCCTTCCACAATTTCGAAGTACGTATCAGCCATGTGCACCAGTGTGAAATGCTCGTTTCTTGCGTTCGCCATGAACTCACCCTTTCCGTCCTCCCTACCAGCATGCATGCCACGTTACAATGTCAGTGAATAAGCTCTTGAAGCGAATCGTGACACCTGAACTATCCGCTGAAGAGCTGCAAAAGCTTCGCAAGGTGGACGATCTGGCGGCTCATGTGCATGATTACACTCATGGAATCAATAGCGATCCATTGCTAGGTCTGGCCATTACAATGAGTGCCCTCATTCATGATGTTGGTACGTTGCTTGAAGATCCAAGACTCCGTGTTGTTGGTTGGAGCGGAACTCACAAAACCGTCTCTTGTCTTCAGATCACCGAGGTGTATCCAACACCAGACTCATTGAAGAGGAGCCCGAGATGGCAAACAAATATCACAACAAATCTGTCGCTGAGCAGGTAGGTTGACCCGATGCTTCTCTGTGCTCGTTCTTCCACTCCAGTTCCCCAACTCACTTTGTTTCGTCCTCCTGTGCAACCAGAACTCTTTGGACATTGCATGGGACATCTTGATGGAGGATGGATTTGATGAACTGCGAGCTGTGCTCTTCCCCTCTCAGTTTGAACTGATGAGATTCCGTCAGTTGCTTGTCAATGTGGTTCTTGGTAAGCCTGGGATGCCTAAGTCGTTCTACTGCGGTTTGCTGGCACACATCTCACGTTGAAACTATACTGTTCCGCCACTCTCAGCTACTGATATCATGGACAAGCAGTTGAATGATCTGCGCAAGAGGAGGTGGGAACGTGCCTTTGCAGATGGTAAGAAGGAAGAAACTGTAAAAGACACGAACCTTCGAGCTACCATCGTTATCGAACACATCATTCAAGCCTCCGATGTGTCCCACACGGTAAGTCAACTAGACAGCATGGTCCACACCCTGCCACGAACATCTTGGGACTCACTGGATTCCCTTCTGCTGCTTATCACTTTCAGATGCAACACTGGCATGTCTATCGCAAGTGGAACCAACGCCTCTTTGAAGAGGTCTACAAGGCGTACCAGGATGGCAGGATGGAGAAGGACCCCAGCGAAGGCTGGTATAAAGGAGAGATAGGATTCTTTGATTTCTACATCATCCCTCTTGCTAAAAAGCTGAAGGAATGTGGTGTATTTGGAGTATCTAGTGACGAGTACTTGTCCTATGCGATGCAGAACCGCAACGAGTGGGAGTGCAAGGGCAAGGAGATTGTTGCCGAGATGCTGGAACAAGTTAAGAATCCGGGCATGGAGGCTTAGCTAGCTAGGTGATTCCAATAGTTTGGGGCCTGGTCAGCCAGTTTTGATCGGGGCTATACTTAAAATTCTATTTTCGATTTGATTGAATTATGCTACAGTATTGAAACCACCAATGCTTGGGGTTGCTGACTAGATGGAACTCAAGATTGGGAAACGCAAGATCCAAAGGGTATTATCACACACCCAATGCGAACTCCACATCCAAAGCAACAAGCTGAATGAATACTGTAGACTCAACTCACCACTGGCTAGCTAGCTAGCTAGTTGTGCTGGATTTGTACAAGCACAATAAGGAGGCAAAGTTGCTTGGCATCATTGCACACAGGGGAGTTGCGGGAATACGTGTATTAACAGTTTGCCAGGTTCTCAGTGTTTTGTTTTGGAAGAATGACTGAAAATAGTAGAATGACACAATCCGGAAGAATGACACAATCTGGAAGAATGACACAATCTGGAAGACTCTACGTAAAAACACGTAGAAATAAGTACCAGATGACGTAATCTGGAAGAATGACGTAATATGGAAGAATAACACAATCTGGAAGCATGACTCAAAGTGGAAGATTAGCTCTAACTAGCAGTTTGACCCAAACAATGTGCAGGGAAAGCCCATTCCCCGCAACTCCAGGGATAAGGATTGCAAAGTTTCGTGCAATTGCGTTCGCACCGGAGTCAGAATTTTGACAGTTTCAAAAAAGGGAAATTAAGCCACGTAGCAACCAAAATGGTTATATTTTGTAACATTATACTCTTTTACTCCTTTGTTGCATAATTTGGTCCATTTTTGAAAGTTAAATGTGTCGTCAGACTTTTTTGTTTGACACCAACAGCTGGTGTCAACAATCCAGCCAATCACAATGACCGGAGGGTTCTCATTTCAGGAGCCAAATAAGATTCAGTTGGATCTTCGAGAGGGAGGCAACGGCCCCAAAGATCCAGCGCAAGCAAGGCTTCGCATCCATTGGGTGGAAGAGGAAGATAGATCCTCCCTGGAACGAAACGCAACCACTTTTGCCACAAAACCACGATTTCGTGTTGAGAATCCTTTCTTTTTCTTCCTCTCTTTTGAACAACCTTCACCATGCCTACCAACTTTGGAATCAATGGATTTGGACGTATCGGACGTCTTGTGATGCGTGCCGCCCTGGACCATCCTGGTAAGAAATAGTTTCTGGAGATGGGTAGTCTGTATTTTAATTTTTAATTTTTTGGTTCGGTTTGGTGACAATGGGATTTCGGATGAACGGCAGTTCGTTATCAAACCTTTCAACCTTCAACAATTGACTCACTTAGCATATGTTGTCTTGGTTTATTATTTTCTTTCATCAGATGCCGATGTTGTTGCTGTCAATGACCCCTTCTTGTCCCCCGAGTATGCTGCCTACCAATTCAAGTATGACTCTGTCCACGGACAATACGCCGGTGAAGTTACCCATGGAGATGGCTGCTTGATTGTTGGCGGAAAGACTATTAAGTTTTTCAACGAACGCAACCCCGAAGAAATCAAGTGGGGAGAGGCTCGAGCCGACACTGTATGTGAATCCACTGGTATCTTCACCACCATTGCCAAGGCTGAGGCTCACTTGAAGGGTGGATGCAAGCGCGTTATTATTTCTGCCCCCTCTGCTGATGCCCCCATGTATGTCATGGGTGTCAACAACACTGAATACGCCGGAGCTACCATTATTTCCAATGCCTCTTGTACCACCAACTGCTTGGCTCCCCTTGCCAAGGTGTTGCACGAGGAATTTGGAATCGTTGAGGGTCTCATGACCACCATCCACGCTGCCACTGCTACCCAGATGGTCGTTGATGGACCCGCCAAGGGAGGAAAGGACTGGCGTGCAGGACGTTGTTCCATGAACAACTTGATCCCATCCTCCACTGGAGCTGCCAAGGCTGTCGGAAAGGTCATTCCTTCCCTCAATGGAAAGCTGACGGGTATGTCTGTCCGTGTCCCAACCGCCGATGTCTCCATGGTGGATCTTACCTTCCGTACCGAGAAGGGTGCCTCTGGTGACGCTGTCAAGGCTGCCCTCAAGAAGGCTGCCGAGGGTCCCTTGAAGGGAATCCTTGGATACACTGAGCTTCCTGTTGTCTCCCAAGATTTCGTCCACGACTCCCACAGTTCCTTTGTGGATGGGGCCGCTGGAATTGCCCTCAATGATCACTTCCACAAGGTGATCTCCTGGTATGGTAAGTACTACACTGACATCTCCACATCGACGTGTTTTTATATTGGATGAAGATCACGGCACTAACTCTGAACTCTGCTTCTACTTTTTTCCATAATACAGACAACGAATGGGGATACTCCAACCGTCTTGTCGACCTTGCCATCTTCTGCAACAGCAAGTAAACGAAGGGCCTTTGCTGAACTATACCACCAGTGCCTTCCAACAAAAAGGAGCATGCGATTGGGTGATGCTGAATAAACGATTCTTTTGTTCTTGAACGAAGGTGCATTTCCTAGATGGTTTGAGTAATCCTATAGTTTATCTCTTTTCCTGGATAACCGCTTGCACCTCGTCTACAATCAGTGACAACTACTATGTAGAAGTACTACGTAGTTTCTTGCCTCTCAGGAGGCTAGTGTGGCCGGTGAGCAGACCTTGATTGTGGGAAACCCCCGGTCCTGGGCTCGTGGGCCGTCCTCAAGCACTTCTTGTCTGAATCCGTTATTAACAGACGCTCAAATTTTGTTTTATTGCAAGGGAACTGGCCGCAGCGGTCATGGACTCGATGCCTCGAGCCAAGGTTGTTGTTCATCCCTGGACTAATCTCAAGAGTTCTGAACTGCCGAACTTCATTCCAATCCGTCACGTCACCCCCTTTGGACTTGCTCTGTTTTGATTGATCATGGTGTTCCGGATCTGTCTCGTGGCAATTGATACGTAAGCTTTGCTGACAAGGCGACAGGGTGACAAGGATGTGAGAAAAAACAATGCAATAACAAAGAAGAAAAGAATGCAAATGAGATGAGCTCGATCAATTATTCTCGCGAATGATGAACTCTGTGCCGGCTGACGTCACTGCCATCATTCATTATTTGATGGACGATCGATCATTCACGACAACAGCTGTACTTGCCAAGTGTATTTTTTAAATGGTCTACTCCAATCGATGGCATACTGCTCCCAGCATTCACCATCATTTGTATTGAGTTCCCCAAGAGCCATGATAACCACGACGAAGAGATGGGCGCCTTCTTGGTCGAGCCTACTCCTGCTGTTAGTTTGTGGTGGTAACGTTGTCAATGCAATGCCATTATTCCACGGGATCCAACGGACCGCCTTTGCCGCTCCAGCTGGAGGTGGCTTTGGTGGAGGGGGCGGGTCTGTGAAGAAAAGCAAGAAGAAAGCAAAGACGAAAAAGTCCAAAAGCCTTCTATCTGAAGTGGAGGTTGTCAAGACTTCTCCCAAGAAATCGAATTTGGATACTCCTGACAATACGCAAGCAGGGGAGCCCAAACTGGACAAATGGGGACTTCCCGTCCCCACAACAGATGATATTTTCCCTCCCATGCCACCAGGGACCGAGCTCATTTCAGTCGACAACACAAAAGAAGAGGTTACCTTGTCGGATATTAGCAATGCTCTGAAAAATCACATTGAACTCTCCAAGCTCACGGAACGCTTCGACGAACAAGGCGTGGAAAAGGGAGATCCAAAAGGCCGACCGCCCATGAAATTGGGGCTCCTTCATCGGTCTCCTCCCGTGTTGACGGTGGAAAACTTTTTCACCAAAGAGGAATGTGAACAGGTGCAAAACGTGGCTCTGGCATCCGACGAAAACGGACCCGTGCAGGTACAATCGGCTACCTTTTCGGCTCTGGCACAATCCAAACGCACGTCTACTTCGTGGTTTTGCTACTATTCACAAGTCCCAACATTGTTAGCCAAAGCACGTCACGTACTCGGGATACCCACCCTGGAACAAATGGAAGAACCTCAAATTGTTCGCTACAAGGTAGGCGAAGAGTTCTCCTGGCATTACGATGAAGTTCCAGGCCCGCAACTCAAGAATGGAGGACAACGCTTGGCAACACTGCTGGTGTACTTAAATGATGTGGCACAAGGAGGAGGAACTGTGTTCCGAGACTTGCAAGATGGCAGCACGGGAGAGATGCTGACCATGCGACCAAAGCTTGGATCGGCTCTGCTGTTCTTCCCCGCCTTTGGGGATGGAACACCGGATGATAGGACATTGCACAAAGGAGAAGTCGCCGGAGACGAAAAGTGGATCATTCAAATGTGGATCCACGAACGAGGGTATGTCGCTTCTTTGCCAGAGAGCAATTATCAGGAATCAGCACAACAATCTGTTAATGATGTGGCAGCCTCATTGGGCTACAGATAGCTAAAAAAAGAACGATTCGATTCCACCCAGCAGACAGATTCGACAATCGCACTGTATGAAAAGATTAGTCTTACTGTATAATATTACACAAATTCATTGGCAGCGGAAGAAGATCGAGGAAAGAAGCCATCCAATCCTAATGACATCAAGCTTGCATAATCCTTGACATGACGTCTCAGATGCGACAAGAGTTCTCCGTCCCTAAAAACGACTGGTATGCGAATTGTGACACTGTTTTCATGGTGCAGAGAAATGGCAAATCCATCATTGGCCATTATGTCTCCTTTGGTTCGACGTTTCCGTTGTTTGTAGAGTGCAGAGGCAGAAGTGTTGAAACTTCTTGCTGGCATCAATGTAATGACTGCAGATTCCCACATTCTGCCAAGGTTTTCCAACTGCAGTTCGTCAAAGTGTTCATCGAGCAACAATGATAATCTCCTTATAGCCACCAGCTGCATGATGGGATCCACACCCTCTCCTATATCATTTGGCTGATGCTCTTGTTCTTCTGCTACACGAACCTTGGAAAGCATCTCGGCAATATGTGCCATGCGTCGATGTGGATCATCTCGAATCAATCCGTCCGTGGCCATATTGGCCTGTACATCTCTCACTGTTTCCTTGTATATTTCCTCGTATCGGTTCCAATCAATTCTGGAAACGATTTCATCTCGATTGCGTTCATACTTTTGTTGCCTTGCAAACAAGAGGTCCCTCCGGGTGCGCCAACCCAGTAGGGGTTTTTGCCCTCAACTACCAGCTAGCAAGCTGAGGACCGTTTGAACTTTATCTTGTCTGTGTGTGTGTGTCTGTGTGCTTGCACCCTGTTTGCCTTCAACTACCAGCTAGCACCCGGAGGGACCTCTTGAACTTTATCTTGTGTGTGTACGTTGAGTGCTGTGTGAGATGTGTGATGTTGTGTGAGATGTGTGTAGATACTACTAGAGTTAATCTACGAGAATCTACCATTGATATGTTTATCCATGGGGTATACCGTTGCTTGCTGATTTCCAAATTCTGAGCTTAAGAATTTCGCTGTTTGCTTCATCAGTGGAGCAAGCTGGGATGGCAAAAGATACAACCGGGTAGGCTGTGAGAAAAACAAGGGTACCCTGTTTGTGGTGATTTCAAAAATAGACACTTAGGAGCTGGTACGGTATATACCGAAACCAAGCTAAATAAACGTAAATCCAATACCTCGATGG
>CAICTM010001067.1:0-38260 GCA_903772945.1 Seminavis robusta | reverse complement strand
CATATGAAGCAAGTGGAGTAAAGGCTCCATTGTCTTGCAGAACCCATGGTCATTGTTCACACAAAAGCCGCGGCAAACTTGGGGCCGAAACTTCGAAACTTCGAAACTGGGAAATCAGCCAACAAAAACCAACCTCACCAATGCTGAGCATGTGTCTACGAACAGCCAACCTCTGGCTGGTAGATAGCAGCACCTTTGTTGAAGGCTGGCTGCCTGCTATCAGCTGATTCCTAGTGTGGATGACAGCGGCTATTGCCGTCGCTTTATCATCTTGGTTACGTACAGTCGATCTGTAGCAGTAAATGAATAAACAGTAGCAGCGCTTTTGTCGTCTAATTTGCTTACACGTGGAACAAAAAGCAAGATTGAGGGAGGCGGCGACGGCCAGACCATAAACGCCATTCATTCCGATGTGCCACCCAAGAGTCCTTCACCAGAGGACGGGTTAGGACTATCCAGAGAGTCCTGCAAGATACTCATCCTCCCTACTACTGGTACCGTACAAGACTTGCAGCCAGATTTCGTGAGATCATCCTGTTCCTTCATGCATGCGGAGTCATGCGCACAACACTACCGTACGGGTACGTGTACGCCGATTGTTTATTACCACCATCATTTTCGCGTCTTGGTTACTCGTAATAATTTGTGGCTGCCTTGTGCGTGACTATGAAAAGGCTCGATGTTCTCGAGCTGCGGCAAAGATTTAACATTGGCCTTCGTCAGAGGAGAATTTGGGTGCCTGTTCCTAGCTTCCACAGTTCATTTGACGACGCGTCACATTAGGAGCGGTCCATCTTGGTCGAAAGCTGCAAGCAGCTTGAACAGCTCGTAAAAACCTGTAAAACCCAAAACAGCTCAAGAACATGCTCATCGCCTTTGATAGCGCTTGTCCAACCAACCTTGCACAAAAGCACCTTTTGACAATCCCCAATCCACAAACAAACAAAAACACATGACCATGTTGGATATATCCGACATTTCGATGGATCTCTCGCACAGCAGCAGCGGCAGTGCAGGACGACGTCGTCGACGAGCGGCGTCCTTTTGCGTCGTTCGTGATCGTCGTCGCGTCCGCTTCTCTGTCATTCCCGACGGACCCGTAGCCGTAGAAATCCAGCACTTTGCCAATCCAGAATTCACATCTCCCAAACTCCAAGACCGCAAGGAAATTTGGTACTCGAGCATGGAAATTCGTGCCTTGAAACAACTCAATATGGATTTGTGTCGGCAAAAACAAGAACGAGAAGAGTCGCAAGAAGAAGACGACTCGGTATGTTGGAGAGGACTGGAACACCTAGTAGAAGGCGAAACCAAACGACGCCAACGCATCCAACATTTTTTGGCGGCCATCTTGAAGGTGCAGACGGAACGAAAGCGCAAGGGAGCTATTCGACCCGAAGCCATGGCCGATGCCCTTCAGTCCTTTTCACGATCTCAAAGTCGGGGCGATCGAAGGCGCGCTCTAAAAGTGGGAAAACTCGATTATGCCGCCGCACAAGAGGGTGACAGTTCCAATTTCGAATAATAGCAACACAACAACAGCAACAAACCAATACACAGGGCAAGTCGCGATCTTTCTTGCTGCGATCGTCGTCGGCCCGCAAATTACTGGGCCGGCGGTGTCGGCGACGTTCCGTCCACGACACTCCGGGATCAGGACCCACCGTGCAGCGCAATTTATCCCTCGATACCGATCAATTTCAAAAGCGACGAACCATCTTGCGGCGGGTATCCCATCGAGCGGCGGCCATGCTGCCCAATCGACGGTCGTCTACGCTCAGTGCCACCAGTGCGACCTCGTCGACACGGTCGTTGCAATCCACCGGATCGACGGCGTCGGCAACGTCGTCCAGTCGAGCCATCGGAGCGGAGGAGACAGCATCATAACGAATTATTAAAGAATGACGTTCTGGCGCCAATTTACGTCAGTAGTTTGTCTGCGTCCATCTCCCAGGACCTACACCAGGCCTTAGCTAGCTGGCTAGTATTCCTTAACATTTCGCCAATCAATGGCTGCAATGGTCGTCACATGGTCGTCACTTTGATGCTCGCTTCAACATGCGTTGTTCACTAGCTAGACGTTGGCTGCCGTAAGACATGAAAATAATGCGTTCTTTAGCCCACTACGATATCATTATTGCCCTTGGGCTGGGGCCGTAAAGGAGAGCAAAACACAGCTCTTCTTGCATAATAGTAATGCCTACCCTATCAAAGTCCAGTCAATGCAGCTTCAGCCCAAATTCCTGGGTTGGCTCGGAGGAGCCCATACCAGAGTTTGTCTGGACAATAATAAGAATAAGGGGTTTTCGCTTTGGCGGTCTCCAAGGCCACAAACAACTCATCCAATGGTGCCTTGGGATCACTCAGCTTGCCCCTTCCACATTTGTTGCAATCTGCCCAGTACTGGATTTGAGCAACAGTTGGCCTGAAATCTCTTCTTCTCAAGGTGTACCTGTACGCAAACGTCACATCCTCAAGCAAGACATTGTGTTCCATCATGCTGGCAAAATATTTGAGGGTCGCTAAAGAAACCATTTTTGTTTGGTAGCACTGACAAAGTTTCTTCACTGATGTGTTCTCTTTCAAACCATCCACCAGGCTCTCGAGAAAACTGACTCCAATGTCGCAGAACCCAAGAGATTCAAGGCGATTTTGTGCCAGGAGCTCCAGAATTTCATCACTGATGTTGACTTCACTCAGGTTGTTGTGGCGCTCATGAAAATTCAAGGAATTCAATAATGTCAAACCACAAAGGAGTCCAAGAATACCTTTTGTAGTCTTTGCACCCAATGACACTGCAAACTTGAAGCTTTGAAGTCTGCTGTTGGGTGGAATTTCAAAAGGGACGCACGCATCATCATTCTGTCTATACCCAGCCAAGACAAATGATCTGAGCTTGGCAAAAGCAGCCCGAAGCAGCTTGCTCAATGCTGGTCCATCAGTTTGTGGAAGCACTGTTACATTGAAGGCTTCCAGATTGTTTGTCCAAAGAAGAAGAATCTCCTGGTAAAGATTGCAGACTGCTTGGGCATCTCTGGCAGTTGTAGAACTCACATAATGTGATGGTTCCAAGCTGAGATCCTTGAGGTTTGGCATGACTGTACAGCCTCGAGAACTAGGTCAATTCCATTTTGGTGGATGAAATCAGAAAGCACAGAAAGGTGCAGATGTATCAATCGTGTGGGCGTCACTTCACACAACATACCCAGTTTGGATTGGAAGCATTCAATGTTGCGCTCGCCATAATTGCAAATTCCATCTAGTTGAAAGTGTGTTAACTTTGGAAGGAATAGTTTTGCTCGTTGAGTTGCGTTTGTATCCCACTGGGTGAAACGTCAACTCCAGCTTCCGTTCTTCAAAGACTTTGGACACTACAGTGGAAAGAAGATCAGACAATTCCTGATCATAACAACATCCAAGAATGAGATCTCGAACATCACAGCCCAGCTTTAGGTCCTTTGCCTCGTACCGGTAGCTTTCGAATAACACTTGAAAAATCTCGGTGGCCTCTTGACCCGGTGGCCTTGGCTCACAATCGAAGTCATCATAGTCATCGTAATCACATCGCTTGAGAAACAGCTCACATGGACCATCCTCAATAGCAGCTTGATCTGGAAACTCCTTCACAAGAAGCCGAAAAGTGTCTGGATTGGAGCAGTATCTGCAAGCATCCAATACAAAGTTTGGTTCCTCTTCAAAACCAGTGCTTTGCCAATCTTCATCTTCATCATTTTGAGGATTGATGGATTTCCACATGGCACAAAGCTCCTGGATAATTGAGCTTGGAACATCATTGCGCATAAAAAATGACAGCACTGATCGTCCCTGAAAGGGTTTGGTTACTAACGATGGATGCTGCCGCAACAAAACCATGGCATCATTCACGTGAAGAGTTCTTATTATTTCAAAATCAGATCTTGACTGAAGCAAGTCCCAAAGAATGCTACGTGAAGTGTGGATGCTTAAAGTGCCTTTGTTGTCGTTGTTGGTAGTGTTGTTGTTGGCTGTGGCGGCGATGGAAGCGGGCGGTTCATTGGATTCCATTCGTCTTCGTTTCAACTCCATTTCCAGCTCTTCCAGCTCCTCAAGGGAGTAGTCAGAGGGGCAGCGACGTTTCTCCTGGCTCATGTTTCATCAATGACAATCACAGCACAAGAGAAATTATGGTGGATGCCCGTGGGATGGGTGACAATAATACAGTTTCCGCTCGTTTCTTGTGGTCCCGATACTGGTACCAGTACCGTGGATTCTCCACTGTGAGGGGCGCGCGTGGAGGTGTGGTATCGTGATGAGATACAGTAAGCGCTTCGTAGACAAACTCGGTTTGCAAGGGAGGAGTTGTTGAGCCACTGAAGTGGAGCTTATGGTACCGGTACCGTAATTCCTGTGTGAAGTCAAGGGAATCTATCGATCAAGATACTACAATGAGGTTTCATCTGGTAGTTGTCGTGTTGTTGTGGCTGCATCTCTGCATGTACTAATACGCGGAAAACTGATACGCGGCGAACAAAAAGCAAAAATCTTCGCATCATGTACGGTACAAGTAGTACCCGCTATCGCTAACCCTATTTCGTCTCCCGGAGACGATTTGCTTTTAGGGGTAAGGGTACCGATGGGGAGTGGAGGTTTGAATTATACCCGGCGTGCATTACTTAGAGGCCTCTGTAGAAGTCTACGTATTCGACTAGTATTGTATTGACGGGATACAGTCAACGCATGTACATGCACATGAAAGTCGCCTTGCGTTCTTCACATTTTTTGCATGAATGAGGGTTCTTCACATTTTTCGCATGAATGAGGGATCGGGGCGAAGCAGAGAAAGGGATGAGCGCGCGGAGCGCGCGAATACAGTGTACTGTTTCAATAAAGCGAGTTAGGTGTTGGTAATAAAAGATTTATGGAAACGGAGACGAGCCAGGAGGCATATGAATTCTAGAGTTGAAAAAATGAGGCCACAGACACCAACCAACCAAGCAAGATCCAATCTCTGGCAAATGCGACGCAGACAATGATGCAGCTACCTACCATACCGGTACGCAGCAAAACAATTGATCATGGCTACCACAACCAACGACGAGAATGGCCAGTTCAGCAAAGGATCGGCCCCATATCCACGAGTTGTATCGCTACTGCCGAGCATCACAGAGCTCGTAGCTTCCCTCGATGCGGCCGAGCACATTGTGGGCATTACCCATGAGTGCGATTATCCTCCGGCTGTCATGGATCGCAAACCCCAAGTGGTAACATCCAGCGACATTTCTCCTTATTCCATGACACAGGAAGAGATTCACGAGGCTGTCTGTGGGTCACTCA
This sequence comes from Seminavis robusta, assembly GCA_903772945.1. Classification (NCBI taxonomy): domain Eukaryota; phylum Bacillariophyta; class Bacillariophyceae; order Naviculales; family Naviculaceae; genus Seminavis; species Seminavis robusta. The sequence goes on along the minus strand of CAICTM010001067.1, from coordinate 32,947 downwards.
AGAAGGGGCATTCACTGTATGGCTTGAACGCGGACGTTCTAAAGCAAGCTCAGCCGGATATTATCTTTACCCAACAACTCTGTGATGTTTGCGCCGTGTCATATCCTGTGGTGCTAGAGACTTGTGCCAGTCTAGTGGGAGGTCCTGGGGGCAAAGGCAATCAAGATGCTGATTCACCGTCCTCATCAATATCTTTTAATCCCAAGATTATCTCTATGGAACCCTCCAATTTAGCCGATGTCTTTACGACTGTCCGTGTGGCGGGCAATGCCATGGGGCCTGCATTTCTGGAGCGGGCTGAGACTCAAGTAACCAAGTGGCAATCCGACCTGGATAGAATTCAAGAGACGGTCCAACAATTGGCCCCCGACAGTCACCCACGGGTTGCCTTTTTAGAATGGCATGCTCCCATTTTTTGTGGCGGGCATTGGATTGCCGACATGATGAAAGTGGCCGGGGCTCAATATGACATGTGTGCGTCGGGGGCACGGTCGGTTGCCTGGAAAGACCAAGATCTTTCCACTTTGGATCCGGATTACATCTTGATTGGTCCCTGCGGATTCTCTCTGCAACAATCCGTGGCGGATACCAGAAGGTTGCTCTACGGCGAGGAGGAAAAGAATAGTAATACCTGCAATGATGGCAATGACGATGAGGAAGATACCGAAAAGAAGCAAAAGCAGGAACAGAGAACCATCTGGTGGAAGTCCTTGCGAGCCGTGAAGAATGGCAATGTCTTTTGCCTCGATGGCAATAGCTATTACGCTCGCCCCGGACCTCGTCTCATCCAAGGCGCCGGAATTATTGCTGCATGCATTCACGGACCGGAAGTCGCCCAAGCCCTGGGGGAGAAACTGGCGCCATCCAAGGGATATCAAAAAATGGGTACACTACATGTACAAGAGTAGATATGAGCGAGCTACGGTTGCTAGTAAAGTTGTCTGATAAAAGAAATAGGTTCTTCTGGTCTGCTGGAACATACGCCTTTGCAGCCTGCGCTGCTTTCAATCACGGAACCATGCTGGAACTTTTTGGGATGCGAAGGCGGGGTGCACGCCACGGTCTTGTGCTGCCTTTCTTCGTGTCATCATCGCCATCGTAATCATCGTCTTCTCTCAGAAGGCAGTGAAGGGTACCGGTATCGGATAGAGTCGGGAAGTTATCTCTGAAGTACTTGCAATCTGTCACTTTGGACTAGAGTTGTACCATAACGAAACCTCTATCTTTAAATCTGGACCTCCTTCCATCGTTCCTCAACAACCCGGTGGTGATAAAGAGACTGCATCATGGCCACGGTAGAGGCCCTTCAGGAGTTGCTGGATTCCTTGCTGCAAAGAGCCGAAGAAGACGAAGAATGTCTCCGTTCCATTTCCAAGACGGGCAATGTGATTATTCCACCCGAGTCGGCTTGCTTTGCCCATTGTGCCTACTGCGACAAGTATCGGCAAGAGCGCTTTCAAATTACCTGTCGCCGCTGTCAAGGAACCGTCTATTGCAGCTTTGATTGTCAAACCAATGACTGGAAGAATGGTGTGCATCGCAAGTTTTGCAGCAAGATTAGTCGCTTAAAGAGTCGGGTAGCGGAATTGAGCAACCAGTACTCGGAGACCAACGGTATTATGGATGTCTTTGATCGAACGAATGCCATGGTCTTTTACTTTGGAGATCCCGTCCGAGGGCTGGGAACCGTCGGTCAGGATTTCATGTGGGAGCGAATGAAACTGGTCCATGCGTATATGCAACAAGCCACGGAATCCATGATCCCTTCCAACGAACCCATGGCGCTGTTTTGGAGCGGTCGTCGAACCAGCCACGGAAGTAGAAGACTTCCTTGGAATCATCGATTGCCACCAGAGCCTTCGCAGAGCCATGAGAACACCAACAACAACACCGACAATACAAACAACAACACTTTGATTCATCCACCACCTCGTTGGAATCGGTTGGCACTGGAGCTGGTATTGGAACATTGCTTGGATTTGCTGCATCTGGATCCAGTCGAAGCCGATAGTTGCACAAGAACACTCGTCGCCCACTGTCTCTTGATTCTGGAACGATATCAACAGCTGTACGACTTTGTCAAGTATTGGAACATTATCCCTCGCAGACTTCGATCCATCAAACGGAATTATCCAGCCTTTTCCGAGTTTGATGAAATCTTGAATCATACCGCCCTGGAACCCAGCACGTTTTTAAGAATCCAATCACCCCAGAATTTCTTGGAAGATCAGTCCAACTTGGTGTTGCGTGCCCCGGCAACAAGACCCAACGATGACAACATGATAACACTATCATTCCCCGGTCCATCGCAAAGCGAAGTGGTGTCCGTCATGTACTTGGCATTGGCCAAACTGCACGTGTGCCAAGCCGTCCGGGGGATCCGATTGGTGGCCACCAGCGCCATTCCATCCATTCAATCCGATCTCATTCTGGCCCATATAGGGAGTTTCTTGGGCGTCGATGCGGACTGGCTCGTTCCAGATTCGGAAGATATCCTCCAACGTCACTGTCACGAGCTCTTGTCGTTTGCCAATGAGAGCATTCCACGGTTCCTACAAGATTTGGTGGCATGCCCCTTGAGACCCTACAAAGACGACGATAGCACGACCACTTCTTCCATTTTTGACGACACGTCCAATATTGTCCGGCTCCCATCCATTAATTTGGTTATTCTCAAGGCAGCTTGGATGGATCATGAATTCTCATGGAAGTTCCTTCTCGACTACGTAGAATCATCACCCCACAATCATCACCAAGTGCCTCGACATGAATTCCTGCAACAAGTATTTGACCGGGTCTCTCATGAGGCGTACAGTCGAGACCGAACAGCTGACGTGGGACGAGATCACTGGGAACAGGTCAAAGATACTCCTCCAGTCCGCCAACTCCTCAATGAAATGGATGGTGGCAATCAGTTGCTCGAGTTTGAGTTTTCGGTCACGCGGATAGTCTCACTGCTCGAAAAAGAGGGCCACAATACACCTGAAAATTTACAACTGCTGCTGGGCGACAATGTCGATTGCCAGTCGGCATTCGACGCCAATCGACAATTGGCTTGCCGGTATTTGCAGTACGTGCGATTCTTCCCCGATGTGGTCGCATTCACCACGGCGCACGAGATATGGATTCCAGAGGATTCGGTCGACACAGACAACTTTCAAGAAGTCGTGCGGCAACTGAAGGAAAAGACATTGGATTCCGAAGCGAATTTGAAACTCTTGTTTGGAGAGGGAGGACGAGTCTCGGATTTGCTGCTGATATATAGTCTGCTAATGGGCCAATAGGATGCAATTTTTTGAGAGCAAGCTACCGTAGCTAAAATCTATCGACTGTGACGTGCCATCGTTGCCGTTCGAGGCGCATCCGCTCTCGAAAAGGGCACTTGAAAAGGGACGGTACTAGTACCGGTACCTCATCAGCTGCGGTTGTACCCGCACCAGGTATCAACTGCTCATGCCAGGCATCGTTCCAAACTTCTATTGGATAGGAGTAGTAATGGTGAAGATGATTTCGCCTGTTCCTATAGTCAGGAAGCTACCATACAGTACGAATGCGTGACATGCATTGTTTCTAAACGAGTTTCTGCGGGTGTTGTTCTGATCTAAACCCACTAGAAATGAGTGGTTTCTCCGAGCTGGGAGAAACTCATCACAACATTTCATGTCCCCGACAAGTGCAAGAACCCTGGGACTGCCGTTGCTGCCTTGTATTTGTCTTTCAGAATCCAGTCATCGCTGCAGCAGCCCAATGTCCTGGGCTTGCTCGGAGCAGCCCATACCAGAGCTTGACAGGATCATCAGGGCACAACTTCATGGCAGTGTCCAACCCACCAAACAACTCATCCAATGGTGCCTTTGGATCACTCAATTTTCCTCTGCCGCATTTGTTGAGGTGTGCCCAGTAGGTGATTTGGTTTTGAAGAGTAAAATCAGCACACATAAACCCTAAGCTCATATCTTGCAGCGATACATTGTGTTCCATCATTTCAGCAAAGTTTTTGAGTTTCTCGCGAGAATTTTTTTGTACCGACGCCCAGACAGGTCGTTGTGGTATGCAGACAAAGTCTGGCTTGTGACTGAGTATCTTCAATGAGGTATTCTGTTTCAAAGCATCCGTGAGGACGTCAAGGCAACTGACTCCATCACATTGGCGCATCTTGAGAGATTCAAGGCGATTTTGATACAGGAGTGCTGCAATTTCATCCTTTGCGTCAATGGTAGCATCACGCTGAAACAAGTGCACATCCAGGTGAGTCAACGATGTCAATCCACGGATGATTCCAAGAATGCCTTTGTTGGTCTTCTCACCCAAAAATGGGCTGAGCTGTAGACTCTGCAGTATGTTGTTGTCTGGAACCTCAAAGGGGACCCAAGAATCTGAATCATTCTGCCTTGGGTGAGAGCAACCAACTGATAGATGACAGGATTTCACTTTGACAAAAATGGCACGGAGCAGCTGACTCAAAGATTGTCCATCTGTACTCCCGAGCACTTGTACAGAAAAGCAGTCAAGACCAGTTATTGAGAGAAGAATGCTGCTGCAGAGAGTGCAGAAAGCTTGGGCATCCGTGTTGTTTGTTAAACGGGGACTGTCTCCTGGTACTTCCAAGCCAAGCTCCTTGAGGTTTGGACATGACTGCAAGCCCTGTGCAAACACCTCTTTCCCATTCTGGCGTAAGAATTCGATAGGCACAGACAACCTCAATTCTGTCAATAGCTTGGGCTTTATCTCACAAAACATGACCAGTGTCCACCGCAAGTCCTTGGCATTGTAATTGGCTATAATCTCACGCGCAGTCTTGATATGGTTCTTCTTGTTGAGAGCAAGTGCACCAAGTGCCTCCAATCGTCTTCGTTTAAACTCAGCTTCTTGCTCTTCCAGCTCCTCAGTGGAGTCATCAGAAGGGCGCTTTGCCTGGCTCATGTTTCAACAGCAGATACAAGAGGAACCGAATGCAGCACAGCAATGAATAATGGCCGAACAGCAAAAATGAACTGATAAAACGCAAAACTATGACACCGACGATCGGAAGATGATTGGCTTGCAATTGGCATTGCATCGGACGCATTGGTTTTGTCGTGACTGGCACGATGCAGGGACGCGAGTTCATCTTCAAAACAAAAACCGAAGATCTTTTCCTCATTCGTGACTGGCTGAAGCTTCGTGACTGGCAACCCAAAGATCCACCACTCATTTTTTCTTCATGCTCACAGCCATGCAACCCATTGCTTCAGGCCCGTTCAAGTACAGAGACGATGAAGTTTGTGGCTCTTGTTTCGGGTGGCAAGGACTCTGTGTATTCGATTCTGGAATGTTGTCGGTTAGGTCATGAACTGCTAGCGTGTGTCCATTTGGGCGCTCCGCCAGAACAAGAGGAAGAATCGTACATGTACCAATCTGCCGCTTCGGAAGCCTTGACAACTCTGGTCGAAGAATGCTTGGGAGTTCCCTTGATTCACTACCGTCGTGTGGGTAAATCACTCCAGACAGATCTGGTCTATCAGCAAGTCCAAGAAGGCGATGAAGTGGAAGATTTGTTTCAAGCGCTGACACTAGCGAAAGAGAAATTTCCAACCGTCCAGGCCGTTTCCTCGGGTGCCATTTTGTCTACCTATCAACGAACGCGCATTGAACACGTGTGCAGTCGACTCTCCCTGACGTCCTTGTCGTATCTGTGGAGAGCCGCGCCACAGCACGATTTGTTGGATCGCATGATCAAAGATGGCATTACGGCCGTCTTGGTCCGAGCCGCCTGTCCGCCTGGACTCAAACCGCACAAGCATCTCAACAAGACGTTGCAAGAATTACAACCTTTATTCTTGAGACTCAATCAACTCTATCAATTTCATGTGTGTGGAGAAGGAGGAGAATACGAGTCTCTCGTCCTGGATTGTCCACTCTACAAGAAACGGCTCGTATTGGATCTAGTAGAAGTCGTGGAGCTAGAAGGAGACGAAGGAGTGGGAGTCCTACGGATACTCCAGTGTCATGCCGAAGAAAAAGACAATGGAGACTCGGTGGCGTCCATCATGACAACTACAGAAAAAGAACAAGTGCCAAAGGAATCCAAACCAATTCCCGTAATACCTTCAGGTCCACACAGCAGCACTACAATCGGCACTCCTACAATTCGCCCACGCTATTTGCCAAGAGTCAGGTTTCTAGGTGGAAGCCTTTGGCATGTCTCGGAAATCATGGTACCCATTACTCCCACCACAACTACATCCACCACGGAAGTCGACTTGGCCGTTTGGGAGGCCAAAATGGTGCTGGAGATACTGGATACTCTCTTGAAACGACATGGCTGCACTCCCCTCGACGTGATGTTTGTTCATCTCTACTTGTCCGAAATATCCCACTTTGCCAGCATCAACACACATTATCGACAATTCTTTGGCACGCTCCTGCCACCCTCACGAAGTTGCGTCGCCATTGGACGGAACGTCCTGCCCGGTGGTCGTCGTGTTTTCTTGGATTGTTTGGTGCAATGTGGCAGTGGCGCGTTCTTGAGAACACCGTCGTCGTCCTCTTTTCCGGCATTGCGACAAGTATTGCACGTGCAATCCATTTCTCGATGGGCTCCCGTCTGTGTCGGACCCTACAGTCAAGTCAATACGCTCCGAGAGGTCCTGCACTTTTGCGCCGGACAAATCGGGTTGCAACCCGCCACCATGACATTGCACCCGCAATGGAGCGACCAGTTGCATCAGTGCTGGACCAATGTGGCGTCGGTCTTGGATGCCCTCGGGGGTTGTTCCTTGGACCACCTCTTGTCCACGGTCGTCTATGTGGCCGATGGGGTCTATTATAATAATAGTGCTACTGCCAGTGGTGGTGATTCCAACGAGAGTAGCCAAGAGAAGCAACATGCTATTTATCAAATAGAGGACATCTGCCGGTATCAAATGAAGCGCAATGGAGGCATTGTGACTGGGAAAGTTGATTCCCCAATAGCAGAACCTCCCGATAATGATGATGATGATGAAGAAGACACGGATGGAAACGAACATAACACAACAAAACTGAACTGCCCGCTTCTTGTGGTTTCTATCCCCGAGATGCCCGTTGGTGCCGTTGTGGAGGTAGAAGTCATTGCTGCAACACAGAAAGCTGCGGCTTGCCTGCCACGAACAAGCACTTGGTTCTCGTCTCGCCACATTCCATTGGCGGTGCCCAACTCGGGACAATCATCAGCTTGGGATACTGGCCATGACTTTTTCCACAAGCCCTCTGGCGAGTTGCCAGAAGTGGAGATTGGGGCGAATTTGTGCACGCTTGGATTCGGGTCCGCAGGCTTTGGTACGGTCACTGCTCGGGTCCACAGCGATGGCTTGAAACGATCTGAGAGCCCTGATTTGGACACCGAGCAGGTTTTGCTTGACATGATTGGATGTCTCGAGAACGCACTGTCTGCCGAGAGCGAAGGAGTATCCGTGGGACCGAGCCTCTCCGATATGCTACACGTTCGCCTATTCTATCTCGGTGCTACTATTGACAATGGCAAAGACGGTCAGCGTTCACCAGAAGACGACGGTATCCTCCTGCGATCTTCGCTTCAATCCGCCTTCGCTTCCAAGCTCGATTCGTCCATAAAACCTGCGTTCAGCGTCGTCCCTGTTCAAGCCATACACCTGATCCAGCTTGCCGACGACGAGACTACAACTACGGCTACTGCCGAAACGGTGGCAAACACAGACATAATCTTGGCAATACAGGTTCTTCTACTGAATCCAGTTTCCCTTGAAAGTGATCTTTGGATCCACCACGGCAAATAATACGAATAGGTGAATCTTTGGGTTGCACATCCAAGCCATAGCACGTTCGTCAGTGGCACTCCATCCTGAAATTGAGATGCCAACAGCAAGAGTGATCTTTGGATCCACCACAGCACTTGATACCAATACTTGAATAGGTGAATCTGTTTTTGCATCCAAGCGAATGCCTACTCAGGCTCAGTCCTCGTAGCAAGATGTGCAACAATTGCATTGGACCCGAGGATCATCCCCAGCGCAGTCGGAGCTCAACTCGGTAATATACTGCAGCGAACAAAGTGCTGGTGGCAGCAAGCCCAAGAATCGATTGCCGTGCAAAGTAACACTCCTCAACTCAATGAGACTCGAAAGAGAGCTGGGAATAGAACCTCCCATCGTATTGTTGTTGAGAAACAGAGTCTGTAGCTTTGTCAGCGCGGAGAGGTCTGGAATTGGACCAGACAGTAGGTTTTCCTGTGCTCGAAAATGCTCTAAGGACATCATTTCTCTCATCGTTTCGGGCAAGAAATCTTCCAACCGATTTCCGAAAAGATACATACTCTCCAGCTGTGTCAGTGATCCAATTGTGTCAGGCAGCTTCCCAGTCAGCTGGTTCCCATCCATGTACAGAACGGCTACGAGGAAAGGGTGATGTGAGGTTTGGGGTCAGAGCATCGTGGTCTATACATCAAAGTCAAAAGCGACTCACTCAGTAAGGGACATGCTCCAATGGAGTCCGGAATTGTTCCAGTGAATCGATTTGCGTAAAGTTGTAGGTCGCCTGGGGACAAGGGAGGGGAGTGTCAATAACAATCTGAATACTTTTTCGTTTTCACACGAAAAACCAGATACATACGGAGAAAAGAGAAGGATCCAAGGGATGGGAGGGGTCCTGAAAGGGCATTGTTGTCAAGGTACAGGATCTCTGCAATGAAAAGAATCACAACCTGAACCTGTTAGCTGTGCCACTTTCCCCACTTCGCTTGATCCCCACCCAACACGATTGACCAGTGCGATCACTTACGGAGCTTTTCAAGGTTTTCAATTCCTGTTGGCAGTTTACCAGTCAGCTGAATGCGGGCACGGCTTCCATTAGCAGGCTCCATGGAAATTTGACGCAGACCCTTTCCTTCGCGTACTCCTTCTTGTACTCACCTGATTCCGCCGCAAACGCAGGTCGGCCATGGTAGTGAGCTGCCCGATTGATGCAGGGATTGTTGATGTAAGCTTGTTGCCATCCAGGTAGAGTACCTCTAGGTGAGCAGCATGACAGCGACAACAAGATGAGCAATCTTGCCTCCAGCAAAAACATCACAAGGGACGGAAGAACTCACGGATGCTTTTCAGTCCTTCGATTTCGTCGGGAATAGAACCAGTGAGTTCATTGTTGTGTAGCCCCAATCCCTCTGAGAATCAATCGAGGGCGTCAAAGCAATGCGATGTGAGATCGCGAGCACTGCAGAGACGACATGGCCCCCTGAGTCTTACGTATTTGGGTCAAGCTTCCAATCGCCGCAGGAATCCGGCCCGTCAGCATGCAGTCGTTGACGTAAAAATGTGTCAAGTGAGGAAGCTGGTACAACTCCTCTGGGATGGTTGACTCGAAATCGTTTGGTCCTAGATAAAGCTGGTCTACATTCCATCGGGATTGGATGTGAGTCAGGAAGAAGTAAGGACGGCGAAAGAAGGTTGATATCTCAACTCACTCAGATTCTTGAGGCCTGCTAGTGCTTCGGGGATTGTTCCTCCAATATCATTGTCCGAAACATCCAGTTCTCGAATCTCAAGCTCTAGGAGACCAAGCTCGTCAGGAAGAGTCCCTTCTAACCCATTCGAGGACAGGTTCAGACTCTTCACCAAACCCCTGGAGGCGCTGCCAAACTCGTCCTCGTCAAGGCAATCGACGCCGTACCAGTTGCAAACAGGCGAAGCGGACAGCCAGAATGCTGTGTCGTCCCAAGATGAATAGACGATTGATTCGCCCCACAAAGTGCTGTTGTGTGTGCTGAAGAACACAGTTGCAAGCACATATCTAGTCCGGATAGTCTCCACTGAAACTGTCTTGTAGTTTTTGAGCAGCATCCCATCCTCGTACGAAAGCCAATGCAGAGCACGACCCGACGCACTAGACACATCTTCCAACGTTTCTCGTGGTGTGCCCCAATCTAGGATCAGATTGAAGAAGTGGTTGAAGCGCTCAAGACCGGCAGCACTAGCGACACCGTCGTTGGGGGTTTGGTCGTCAATCACCTCGATATCCTGATCTCGTGTTTGCGTTTGTTCCGCTTCCTCCTCACCAACGTCGACTCCAAGGGAAAAACTCAAGATAATCACCAGGAGGACAATTGCAACCACGGCCGTCGTAACCTTGTTGTTCCTCCACCATTGGCTTCGAGTTGGACGATCAGAGTAAGGGGACTCGACACTCTTGCGTTGTGCCAAGGGCACGCCAGACAAAGCATCAGCAGCCGCAGCCGCCATCATTAAATTTTCGTCTGCTTCCAATGGCATCTGGAATGTCACGGTGTGGTCGCTGTCGGCAATGGTGTCCAAGATATTCATGTGTCTCTCTCGCTGACGAGGAAAGGCAAAAATATAGTAAGTGCGATGCTGTGGAATAGGCACTCCTTTTCCATCCTTTTCTTCGTGGCTCACTTACCAAGACGCGTCGCTCATGCTGCCGAGCGGCATTTTCGAACGTATTCAGCATTGTCGTCGAACAGATTCTTGTTAAGCGATACAGTCCTTCGGTTGGTTGGTTCTTGTGATCAACGAAATGGGCTTGATTCGATGTGGCCTCTTCGCTTTCGAACAGCTCGAAGTCGGAAATCTTCCAACGTGGAGTGAGTCTCCCACTTCCGCACTAACTCAAGTCTTGCACGCTACGTGTAACCAAGCAAAGTGTTCGCCGGCACCATACGGATTGAATCATTCATACAGCGTGCAATGTAGATGAATGCCAAATAGTACTGCTGGGAACCTAGTTGAGCCTACAGACTAACAAATCGTGGGATTGGACTGTTGAGAACCACATGTTGAGAGGACTGCGCTTCACCGTTTCGCTCGTGGTCACTCTGTACAAACGGCCGGTGGAGGTAGCGGTAGGTACCGTACCGTACCGTGCCGGTACGATAGGGGTGCGAACATTCCGGTTTCGATATCGTTCCGCTACGGTACATGTACCGTCGTTGTCACATGGAACAAAACTCAAGAAAGACATCTTGTACGGTTACATAGCTACCGTAGCTAAAAGAGTCCACCAAAACGCATGATGAACAGCAAGGTCCTGAAATGGGACTACTAGTAGTTTCACGCTTTTGGGTTAGTTTCACCCTTTTTGTTAGTTTCACCGAAAATGGACCACGTTTCCTTGAAACTAACCCAAAAGCGTGAAACTAAGGGGGTGGGCGAATCTTGCTATAGCGCGGTAGTGTACTCAACAGGAGTGGCGAATGTAAGAAAAAGGAGCAAAAATAGATTTTTGCAGGAAACAAGAATCAATTGGATTAGATTGCATTGGATTAGATTGAATTGGATTGAATTGGATTCAGAATAGTACTGTTATTTATATAGTAAACTGGAATTCAATGCAATCCAATCCAATTCAATCCAATCTAATCCAATAGAAAAATTGCATCCAAAAACAAATATTCGCTTTTTCACAGACAATTTTACAAACATTACTATCAAATACAATGCAGGGTTATGGCAAGTTTGCTCATCCCCTAACCCAAAAGCGTGAAACTAACTCAAAAAGCGTGAAACTGACCCAAAAAGCGTGAAACTAACCAAAAAGCGTGAAACTAGTACAGTATCTGTGATAGTAAATCAACATAAACACGACTAAAAGTGTGAAACTAACTCAAAACCCAAAAGCGTGAAACTAACCAAAAAAGCGTGAAACTAACCAAAAACGTGTGAAACTAACCAAAAACCGTGAAACTAACAAAAAGCGTGAAACTAACCCAAAAGCGTGAAACTAACAAAAAGCGTGAAACTATCGTTTGAGTCCCGTTTCAGGACCTTGCACCAGGGCCCTGTGGTCTACCACGGCTCAACGAACGATTCGATTGGATTGAGATTCGATTGGATTCGATTCAGTCTGCAATCCAAATAACCCTGGCATTCAATTAGAGGTACACGTGTACCAGTACGGGAACCGGTATAGAGAGATCGTTTAGTTTTCTCGTTGATGAAGCGTAGGCTCGCAGTATGGTGGTGAGAGGAAACCTTGGTAGTAGTCCTGTCCAGAGGAGACAATACTACCGTATAAAAACTGAATAAGGCACAACCAACCAGTCAGGACGAGGCAACCGATAGCCACGGGTAATAGCTGGGAAGAAAGTTAAAAGTGAATTTACTGTACCAAAATCGATGTTTCATTATTTCCAGTCTGAAACAGCGTTTCATTGTTGGGATACCTTTGGACTCATATCGCTGGTTTCACGAACAGCATCCGGACCCAAAGGAGCCGCGACTCTTTCGATCGTTCCGATCGTAGCCGTACGGTTGCTGCATCACACCCACGAATCGAATCGATGACACAGGTATGCGGTATCTGTACAAAAGAGGCCAGCCAGTAGACTGGTCAGCCCACTTTTGTCTGGAGAGTTCTGCAACGGAAATGATATGGTTGACACTTCCGAAGGACGAAGTTGGATGTCGTGCAACAGCAAAGGGCTTGCCAAAAGAACTCTGTGTACCAATTTTGTGGGCCGTCGACTAAACGAGGTCAACAACGAGGATACTGGTCATTGAACTGACCTCCAGACGTGTGTTTATTTAATGCCATTTGGGATGATCAGTCACTGTCACATAAGTAAATTTTAAGGTTGCTGCTTCTGAACGGAGACTGGGGGCTTAATCGAAGGAGAGGCTTGCGTTGCTCTCTTCTTAGCCAGAGAACCCTCACAATTTTGTGCTGTCACGACGGAAGACAAGCACATATTTCTTCATCAGGCGGGTGCTTTCGCCTGAATTGAAGCCACGACGCCAAAAGTCGCAGAGGCACATCCGAATTGAACATCGCCAGGACTTTGTTGCTTTTGGACACACATCCTGAACAATAGAAATCCGTAGAAACGATTTCATCACAAACACCCATTCGTCGCTGTCGTTGCAACCGGAACACTCTACCATGTTCCATCGTAGTGCCGTAGGGCTGATATTTTTATTGACGGCTCTCGTGTTTGATGCGAGAGAAGTAGCCGCTAGAGTTGGCATCAAGGGAGGCCGACATGGAAATCTGAGACTCGAGAGGAGACGCCTCAAATCAGGGATGTCTACTATGAGTTCTATGAGTATGAAGGCCAAGAAAATGATGGACCCAAAGAGCATGATGGGAACTATGAAGGCCAGCATGAACTCTGGTAGTACGAAGGATAGCAAGAGTATGATGGACAGTAAAAGCATGAACTCCGGCAGTATGATGGACTCGAAGAGCGCCAAGTCTAACCCAAAGCCAAAGGGCATGAAGACAAGGAAAAATGGAGGTGGCAACATGATGCAAGCTCGCGATGACGAGTATGCAGCATTTTCTGCCGACAAGTCTGCCACTGAGTTCCCTAAAGGTCCAACAGCATTCAAGTCGGCAACTGAGCTTCCCTTGCCAACGCCGAGTCCGACATCTCCTCCAGACGATACTCCTGCACCAACCGCCAGCACCCCTGAAGCCACTGATGCCCCCACTGTCCTGCCACCGGGAGATGAGCCCACCATGGTGCCCGTCGAGCCAACTGGAGTACCAGGAGTTGAGCCAACTGGAGTGCCTGGAATCGAGCCAACTGGAGTACCAGGAGTCGAGCCAACTGGAGTACCAGGAGTCGAGCCAACTGAAGTGCCAGGAATCGAGCCAACTGGAGTACCAGGAGTTGAACCAACCGGAGTGCCAGCAGTCGAGCCAACTGGAGTGCCTGGAATTGAGCCAACTGGAGTACCAGGAGTTGAGCCAACTGGAGTACCAGGAGTTGAGCCAACCTTTGTACCTGGAGTTGAGCCAACCGGAGTACCAGGAGTCGAGCCAACTGGAGTACCAGTTGAACCCACCATGGTGCCAGTTGAACCCACTGGACAACCCACCCTTTTGCCAATTGGAGATGAGCCAACTGCAACTCCGACAGTCATTACAACAGCAGATCCAACCGCTGGAGGAACCACAATGGAACCAACGTTTCTTCCGACTCAAGGCACTCTTGCTCCATCTGGTGGAGAGGGAACAATCAGGGTCAACATTGACATTACATATTTCATTGACAATGAAGGAGAACTCGCAAATGTCACATTTGCCCCTGGTGACAGCCCACCCACTGCCACAGAAGAGGAACCAGCAATTGAACCTACATCGGCACCAACATTGACAGGTACAGCAGAAGGAACAGCAGCAGGTACACCAGCAGGTACACCAGCAGGTACATCAGAAGGTACTGCTGGAGCCACGCAGGTTGACTATGAGACCTTTGATTGGGAAGAGCTGCCGGCAGAAGTCCGTGCAGCGGCTGAAACACTAGGGTATGTATGGAGGAACCATGAAGAAGGCTTGCGTGTTGCTATCTTTCTAATGTTTTGTTTCGTTCTTTAACAAAAAGGTATGACCAGAATTCATGGGACAATGATTTGCCGGTTCCTTCCGATGAATTGTTTTGGGCACAACTCTCGCCTGAAGAGCAAGAAGCTGCAGCTGTATTTGGATATGATGAAGAGTCCTGGAACAACTCAAAGAGGAAGAAGAAAAAGAAGAAAGGCTTCTGGTATGTTCGCAAGCTTCAACAACAGCACCGTGAGGTACAAGAACTTGGCAGTAAGCTTGAACAAAAGCACCGCCAGGCACAAGAACTCATCATGCCAACAGATGAAGAAGTGGACACACTCATTGAAAACACATTTAACTTCTACATGGAAGTATTCTTTGATGTTTATGCCGACACTTTGGTTGACATGATTATTCCCATTGAAGTTCCCCATAGCCAAGTGGAAGATCTTGGCTACCAGATCAGTCTTACTCTTGATCTGACATTCTCATCTGTTCCACCAGATGATGATGTCATTGAAACTATTGAAGATGCAGACTACCAAGTATATGTGTCCGACTTTGTTATTCCCTCAGGTCCATACTTTGCGCAGACTGATGGAGTAGCTGTGGTACCCACCATTGTGGGTGAAGGAGAAACTGCAGCGCCCAGTGCAACAGATCCAGGGTTGCCAGCTATGACACCACCACCTTCTGTTGAGACTGATTTACCAGAAACAACAGATGCCCCCATTACTGATCCTCCTGTTGAAGAAACAGATGCTCCTATTGAAGAAACTGAAGCTCCAGGGACTGATGCTCCCGAAACTGAAGCTCCTGGAACAGAACCTCCTGTTGAAGAAACTGAAGCTCCAGGGACTGATGCTCCTGGAACTGATGAGCCTGGCTTGCCAATAATGACTCAGGATCCTGTGGAAACTGATGCTCCTGGAACGGATACTCCTGTTGAAGAAACTGAACTGAAGCTCCAGGGACTGATGCTCCTGAAACCGATGTTCCTGGAACCGATCCTCCTGTTGAAGAAACTGAAGCTCCTGGAACCGATGCTCCTGGAACTGATGCCCCTGGAACCGATGCTCCAGGGACTGATGCTCCTGAAACCGATGCGCCGGGAACGGATCCTCCTATTGAAGAAACTGAAGCTCCAGGGACTGATGCTCCCGAAACCGATGCTCCTGGAACTGACCCTCCCATTGAAGAAACTGAAGCTCCAGGGACTGATGCTCCCAAAACCGACTCTCCTGGAACTGACCCTCCCATTGAAGAAACTGAAGCTCCAGGACTGATGCTCCTGAAACCGATCCTCCTGTTGAAGAAACTGAAGCTCCAGGGACTGATGCTCCCGAAACTGAAGCTCCTGGAACAGAACCTCCTGTTGAAGAAACTGAAGCTCCAGGGACTGATGCTCCTGGAACTGATGAGCCTGGCTTGCCAATAATGACTCAGGATCCTGTGGAAACTGATGCTCCTGGAACGGATACTCCTGTTGAAGAAACTGAAGCTCCAGGACTGATGCTCCTGAAACCGATGTTCCTGGAACCGATCCTCCTGTTGAAGAAACTGAAGCTCCTGGAACCGATGCTCCTGGAACCGATGCTCCTGGAACCGATGCTCCTGGAACCGATGCTCCTGGAACTGACCCTCCCATTGAAGTAACAGAAGCTCCAGGAACAGATCTTCCTGGAACTGAAATCCCTGCAACTGAAACCCCTGGAACTGACTTCCCTGATACCGAAAATCCGGGCACTGTGGTCCCGACAAGCACAGAGTGCCCCTCTACCATTGTGCAAGATGGTAACGTTACATACATATTCTTCTTTGCAGATAGGGCACTCAACGCAGACGAAGAGTTGCAGCTTGCGGCAGCAACTTTTGAGTTCTTCAACGACACATTCCAGGAAGCATTCCCAGAGACCTTTGTTACCTTTGCGGGTGAGCCAACATCTTCCGAATTCTTACTCGACGCGATACCCACTCAATACCGACTGAGTTTCACCGGCCAATCGGTCTTCTTCCCCTGTGCGCCCCCATTGGAGGAATTCCAATCCGTTCTGGATAATGCTGACTATGTGGCTTTGTGGAACGAGTATGTGCGTCCTGATGCGGCTGTGCCGGGCAATCTGTTAGTGTTTGTGGAGAGAGCGGAATACACAGGGGTCATTAGTTACTTGTAGCTCTTTGGATGATCAGTCCAGTAAGATGGTTAGATAATTTATGTTTTGTACACGTACTTAGTTTCCTTTCGTTGTCTGCTGCCTCTCGCGGCGAAGTTTCATCGATGCGCAGACCTGATGGGAATGTCATGCATGAAAGTCCCCAAAACCAATAGTAAATGATGATGACCCGTTGCTGTGCAATGACTCCTCTCTTCCCATTCCTCCGCAATGATGCTCCCATGTGCCACTACCAATGGATCCTCTGCAGCGGCTCTGTACATGGAATGGTTCAGCGCAAGGCATCTGAATCCATAGATCGATAGATTTGATGACGATGACTTTTACCCACCACATCTGCCCTTACCGTACCTGGTACGGTACCAGTACTTCGAATTAGAAACGAGACTGTGCTGTGGTGGTGTGCGAAAAGACGAGCGTCGGGGCAAGTATGCTCAGGAACCTTTGCCATCATACACATCTACTGGTAAAGATACCGGTACCGGTCCTGTCTCCTGGCTAGCTAGACGATTTGGATAGCACGGATGGAGAAGGATTCGATTGACACAGCTATGCTGCATCCAGGAGGGGGTCAAAGTTACCGGTATGGACCATATTCTTTGGCGCAGTTGCCGGGCGGACGGATCTGGGATTGCAAGCATGCTGACATTTGTCACGGTATTTCTGTGGTGGCAATCCCCAGCTACCGGTACACGCCTGGCCAATGCACTGAATCGAATGATTCAATCTACCCAGCACTTCATCTCTGCGGTGTTGGTAGCACCCTGCGGTAGAGATCGGAGATGGATCTTGTCAGTGCCGGCTTTTTGTTTTTGGCCAAGCCGTACTCAAACTGCCACACAACATTGTCGCTGACGGATCTCGTTAAGTTGCCGTTTCTAAATGCTTCGTACCTTCCTGCACCCATTTTTGTCCAGCTCCTCACATTTTTTGGTCCTCAATTCGGCGGCGCCAGAGACATCGATCATGTTGCTGTCTTCATTTCTCCTCGTCTGGCCAATATTGAGCACGTCTTACATCACAATACGATCAGAAGACTGGTTACTATCTTGCTTGTGCTGTCTGCCATCGATACTCCCTTCTATAGCTAGCTGGCTTTGACGCAATCCAACCATGACAACCAAGGGCGCGAGAAGAACTGCATGGCTGTTGCTGCTAGCTCTGGTCCTTCAGCTCGCCATCACCGAGTGCCGAGAGAGAAATGTTCGGGGAATGCCCAAGGGAGTCCCGATACGCTCAGAAGGTCGGCAGAGGGCCCTGATGAACATGATGTCAGACACATACTCAGACTCCGCAGAAGACGAGAGCAAGGGCAAAGGCAAAGGCAAAAGCGAGGCCAAAACCGTGAAGACAAGCAAAGAAAAGAAAGGTGTCATGGGCAAAGGAAAAAGTGCCACATCCGAAACCACCAAAAGCAAAGCTAAAAGTGATAAGGGTGGAACAGGAGGAATGAAAATGAAGGGGAAGAAGGTCAAGAAGACAAAAGACAACGGAATGATGAAGATGATTGACCGTACAATGAAGATGGGTAAATACCAAAGCGACGCTTACGAGGAGCCAGAAGACGAGGACATGCTTGAAGAAGGATCCCCTGATGCAGATGTTATGGGCATTGAAGAGACATCTCCCGATATGCCGACAGCAGCACCCACTCCGACACCCGGCGCCATCACCGTGAATACTACCATTGTGTACTTCCTGGGCGAAGACAGGCGAAGACTCCAAGAGGCAGACGAGGCGCTGCTGTATCCCAAGGAAGACGAACTTGATCGGTTGATCAATAACACGTTTGACTTCTATGCGGGAGTCTACATTGAAGAGTTTGGAGATTCTCTCAAGGATATTATCCCCACTGCTGTTTTCACTGATGGTGGAGGTGAGGGGTTCTTTGTTCTGAACTATGAAGCTGTTCTCCTATTCTTCCCCGTACCACCCACCGATGAAGTGGTTGAGGTTACTACTGACGCAGACACGGATGAATACATCGAAGACTTTGTTCAACCTGCAGGGCCCTTCTTTGCTCAGACCGAGTCTGTCGGCGTCGTCGCTGTCGCATTTGATGGTGTTGAAACGGGTGCCCCCACCTCCATCGAAATTGAGATTGACACAGATGCCCCAACTCCTGTCCCGGAGACTGCTGCCCCCACGATGCCCCCCACTGTTGCCGAGACCGCGACTCCAACAATGTCACCGACTCTACCCGAAACTGCTACTCCAACCATGTCGCCCACTGTTCCTGAGACTGCCACCCCCACCGTGTCCCCGACGTTGCCAGAGACTGCTACACCCACCATGTCTCCGACGTTGCCAGAGACTGCCACACCCACCATGTCTCCGACTGTGGCCACTTCTGAACCAACCATCGCAGAGACACTCCCAGAGACTGCTGCTCCAACCGTAGTGGAGACGGAACCCGAAGAGATTCCAGTCCCAGAAATCCCCGAAACGGGCGCACCAACAGTTGGAGAGGCTATTGAAACCGCAGAGCCAACTGTTATTGAGGTGATCACTGACATGCCAACACTTGCAGAGATACCAGTAGTTGAAACAGCAGAGCCAACCATGGTTGACGTACCAGTAGTTGAAACGGAGGAACCAACTATGGTTGACGTACCAGTAGTTGAGACAGCAGAACCAACTGTGGTTGATGTACCTGTCGTTGAAACAGCAGAGCCAACCATGGTTGACGTACCAGTAGTTGAGACAGCAGAACCGACCATGGTGGACGTACCAGTAGTTGAGACAGCAGAACCAACTGCGGTTGATGTACCTGTCGTTGAAACGGCTGAGCCGACTGCTGTGGAGGAGCTTCCTGTGGTTGAAACAGCACAGCCAACTGCCATGGACGTGCCAGTGGTTGAAACATCAGCGCCCACAGCGGCAGCCTCGGATCCGGCAGTTGTCACGAGTCCCCCAACTACCGGAAGCGTGACGACGTCAAGCCCCACGAGTCCGGACGAAAGTGGCGAAGGCACTGATGTCCCCGAAACAGCAGCTCCAACTCCTTGCCCCGGTAGAGGGGCTCGTGTCATTGGTACTGTTCTTCTGGAACTGGATCCGAACGCTGAACTCACGGAGCCCACGGAGGACCAGGTTGTGGAGGTGGCACAGCACATTCTTCAAGACTTTGGAGTGCTCCTTCGAGACTTGTATGGATCTGGCATCCGTGGTTTCAGTGCCACAATTGATGAGACGAACACTGCTCTTGACGGTAACGCCTATCCTCTGGGATTTGACGCCAATATTCTGTTTGCTCCATGCGCTCCTCCGCCCGATGTTGTGAATGCCATTTTTGAGGAGGCTGATTACCCAGCGATCCTTGAGAATTTTGAGCCCACAGGTGAAGACAATGTGTTCCAACATTTGACGGGCGAAGCCACGTACTCTGGTGAGGCTGCCATTGAGTTCTAGGTGTATTTTGGTGTAGAAGATCCCAATATATTCGTGTTTCCTGTTTTCAGTAAGTCCTCGTTCCCAGCCGAAGCTCGGTTTTTCTCTTAAACATTAATACAAAAAACAACAGATACTAGTACCATGCATGTGCAACATAGCTTTGCTTCCGATGTTCCACCGCGGCTTCCACTTCTCTTTCTCCGTCAAGCTGCACTCCAGCGTTAGAACGTACCGGTACGGTACTATGTTTCTGCAACAGTAGTTGCACAGTGTCAGTATGTGCTTCCCATTACTCCTAGGTAACTCTACTAGTACATACTGTCAGGATCAAGAACGGTATGCTACGTAGGTACGCCTTTTGGGAGCGGTAGCCTCAGTCACAGCAAAAAGATCCAGGTTTGGTGGGTATAAATGCAGCTTCCAAGCTGCCTTCGACCTGTGACGGTGAACTTTGCCGTTTCCTAAATGATGATAACTGTTGCACGCATGGCATCAGGGCTTGCTAGACAGAAGAAATTTGGACCACATTTCTCGCCCAAAAGACTCCTTCTGTGGACGAAGTTACAATGGCCAAGTCTTTCTCCTTGGATTCGGAAAGATGCAAGTAGTCTATCCAAATTGAAAGCAAACGACTCTTGCACAACAACTTCACCTCGACTTCTTCTGCCTTGATTGGCTTCTGCTACCATTCGAGTAGACTTTTATAAAACCTGCTTGCACCCGACACTGACCATGGCAATACGGCATCCTCACAAATGGCTCCTTTTGATTTCGTGCCTGCTGCTGCTGGAGCTACCGACAGCAATTGGCAAACGTTCTCTCGTCAAGGGAGCAGCGAGTTTGCGACGACGTAACTTGAAAGAAAATCCAGGCTCTGTTGCTGACAGTAGCGTCAGTACCAACCGAGGAGATAAAACCAGACAAGATTCTCCCAGTGAAGATTCCCCCGATGAACCCGCGGTTTCTGAATTTGTAAGCGAAGACGACGAAGAAGAAGAGACGGAGGCACCTGACACAGGAAAGGAAAAGGATGAAAAAGTCGACGAAAAGTATGACGATAAAGATGATAATGACGAGGATACTGGTACTGATAAAGAAGAATCCAAGGATATTGACGTGGAAGAATCCAGGGACACCGACCAAGAAGAATCCAAGGACATCGTCGAAAAGTACGACGACAAAGAAGCAGACGAACCAAAAGATGACAAACTCGAGGAATCAATGCCATTGATTGAGCCAGACAGTGAAGATGTTGCAATGAAGGAGAGTTCCTCCCAACCATCGAAAAAGAAAGGGGCCAAGAAAGCAAAGAAATCGAGAGATAAAGCCAAATACAAGGGAGATAAACTCACTACGATGACCTCTCCTGAGGAGGATGACGAGCTCCCGCTGACCGAGCCGCATACTGAAGGGGTCGCAACGAGGGAGGGGACCTCTCCGCCACCGCAAAAGAAAGCTTCCTCCGCTAAAGCAGGCAAAAGAGCAAGGAAGGGAGAAACCAAAAAGAAGGGCGATAAGCTCATTATGATGGCTTCTTCTTCAGAGGACTCGCCAGATGAAATCATGATGGCTGCTCCTGTGAAGGATTCAACAGATGAAACGGCGATTCCCGAGGACTCGAAAGATCAAGCTCCAAGTCAGGAGTTTCCTACGGAGGACTCGCCAGATGAACCAACAGATCCACCGGCCACAGAGCCCCCCGTGGATCCACCAGCCACTGATCCTTCTCCAGTTCAAGAGACAGATGCTCCAGTTCCACCATTGGACCCAGCAGAACCGCCAACAGCGCCACCAACTGTGGAGCCCGCTGAAACTGATCCTCCAGTTGAAGAAACGGATGCACCAGAAACTGATCCTCCAGCCCCAGAAACAGAGCTTCCGGTTGTGGAAACTGAAGCCCCAGAGATAGATCCTCCTGTGGAAGAGACTGAGGCCCCAGAGACAGAGCCTCCGGTAGAAGAGACTGAAGCTCCAGAGACAGAGCCACCTGTTGTGGAAACTGATGCCCCAGAAACAGAACCTCCCGTGGCGGAAACTGATGCCCCAGAAACAGAACCTCCTGTGGCAGAAACTGATGCTCCAGAAACAGACCCACCTGTTGTGGAAACTGAAGCCCCAGAAACAGAGCCTCCAGTGGTGGAAACTGAGGCTCCAGAGACAGAGCCTCCTGTCGAAGAGACTGATGCTCCCGAGACAGAATCCCCCAATGTCCCAGAAACAGATCCTGGTGTTGGAGAAACTGACGCTCCAGAGACAGAGCCTCCTGTGGAAGAGACTGATGCTCCAGAAATAACAGAGCCACCAACTCCATCCCCATCTGTGTCCCCCACAGCGGCTCCAACCAAGGCTCCTACAGTGTCCCCGACTGGACCAACCTGTCCCAGTGCTGTCCAAATCACCGGAGAAGTGGAATTTAACTTTGTATTTGCAGACCGGGAGCCTACCGAGGCTGAGATTGAATCTGTTGAAGATGCCACCTTGGACTTTTTCGTGGATCTCTTCCGAGAAGAGTTTGGTGATTCTGTGGTGGAAATATCAGGAGGAATTGTTGATAGTGAGTTCGACTTTGGTCCTCCTCCGGTGTTTGAAATGACGTTGGAGGCAATTGTACCATTCTCGGGATGCGCACCACCAATAGACCAAGTCAACGACCTCTTGAACCTCAGTGACGCACAGTACGACGAGTATTTGACGGAATACATATTCCCTATCGAACCGAGTGGGCAACATATTGTAAGTACGCACAGAAGACTGCACCAAACAAACAGAGAACGTGATGATATGCAGAAAAGATCATCATCTCATCATTGCTCTTCTCCGCGTAGTTCGTCCTGGCTGCTAGAGTCAGCTTCGACGGAAGTGCATCTTACGTTGAGGAACCACCCTCTGTAACAGCACCTCCCGAAACCACCGCAAGAGCAGGCAAGTCAGACAAAGGAAACAAGCGTCGCTGAAGTCCTTGACGTGCTTTGTGGCATTTCACTTGCGGTATCGTACAGAACCACAACTTCTTAATTCATAACACGACCCATAGGGCATCATGCATCTGAAATGGTCTTGCCATACCTCAGGAACCGTAGGACATCTGTATTCTAAGTAGCATGTTAGTAAAGTAGCTATTGGACCAGTTACCTAAGGAAAGTCAAGCTCCGTTGTGACTACTCGGGCTCAAAGCAAATAACGCCAGTTCACTTAGCAATTATCCGGTGGAGGCGTGGGTGTTGAATGATGTATTATACATACATGTACTGAGCTAAGGAATGACTCGACTCGACTCAGGTCACATTGGTCTAGCTCTACCTCTGGCAAGGTTGCCTTTTGTGGTCTCAGTGCATGTTCTATTTGAAGTGAGTAATAGAGGAAGCCCTAGCAATGATAGCGCTGTGAGTGGCGCCCATGACCCGTGGAAGGCAGGTCGCATACTGGTTGCTTGCTAGCTTCTCTCTTCTTTTTTGAGAAAAGACAAGATTACTCTGCAGAGCCGAAGCGAAGACCGCAGAAAGAGGCCACAAACCCAAACAAGACGCTGCCGACACTAGCGGGGTATCAGCAAAATTGCACTTATAGTAACAACGAAAACACTATCAGCTTACAAAGCTTTCTTTCTATTTGCCGAAGCCAATCCCATATAATTCGAACAGTGCACTCTCCACGAAAGGAAAAGCATACGTTTTTTTAGCCATCCTTCCTTCTCACGATTTGTTTCCCAGATCCACGCAGTGTAGACTCAGCCATCGAAACAAAACCCAGTTCTCACTCGGTTTTGCTTTGCTCCTGTCAACTATTTAGCTCTCTTGATATTCTTCATCGTCGTCATCAAGCATACCTTCCTCGGCCAAGAATAGGTCACGACGCAATGGAACAAGTGTGGGATTACCGCCACCTGGCATTGGCTGTGGTGGGAGCGTCATGGGGAGAGGTCTGGGGGTAGGTTCAGGTGTGGCAGGCCTGTTGGTTGGTTCTGGAGTCGGACGACGCGTGGGATTTCGGGTCGGGCGTCGAGTCGGCATACCGGTTGGACGACGAGTGGGGGTCCTGGTAGGACGACGAGTGGGCGTAGCAGTTGGATTTCCGGCTGTTGCAGTTGGGGCAGGGGTGGCAGGGACAGCAGGGCCACCAGGGGTTGGCGCAGGGCTAGCAGGGGTACCAGCAGGGGTTGGAGCTGGATCAGTGATGTTCACAATGGCTGCACCGGCAACAAGATCGAGACCTGAAGTGAAGGAGAAGAAGGGTCCCACAGGGATGACCTTTTGCAGGATGAATGTTTGGTAGTCAGCATTTTCAATCACAACCACTACCTCATCTGTAGATGGCACCTCCGTAAAGTCAACATCAGCAAGGAAGTTGGTGTTCCATCCAACACCAGGGGCTTCAAAGTCCGTGAATTCCCCAGCCATGAGGTCAACATAAGTTTCGTTGAATCCTTGAGAGAAAACCATCTTGTAGAACTCGATTGTAACCTCATACAAGGCTTCGAGTTCTGCTGCTGTAGGGGCGGCAGGGATCTCACCAACTCCACCTCCCATGTCACCAATCTTGTAGGTAATGTTGACACTGGTGGCAATACGTCCCTCAGCCACGGGACCCATTGCCGCTGCGCCTCCGGGGGTTGGGGCTGCAGGGATGCCACCACCAAGTCCAGAACCAATTGGGGCTGCTGTTGTAGTGGCAGCGGTAGGCTCTGGTGTTGGCGTACCAGTCGGGCTCCTGGTAGGATTCGGTGTTGGGTCGGGTCCTGCCGCCGAGGCCATGGTCATGGACGATCCGGACTTGGACATCATGGATTTGGATGTCATCGACTTGCTGATCATGGACATGGAAGTCGACATGGATTTCGACGACATCGTGGACATTGACTTGGAAGACATGGTTGACATTGTCGAGGACATCATTGACATGGATGACATCGTCGACATACTACTCTTGAGTGCTCTTCCACGGTTGTGGTGGCGCTTACGGTCTAAACCACGAACATACCCAGTCTTCGCTGCTGCTCCATTGAGCAACAGCAGCAGCGCTGTGATTACCTTGCCAGCTCGTGTCATTGTCGTTGTTTGTTCGAAGCTCAAAGGGGAGGAACTCGGAAAATGAGTATGACTTTGAACTAAGGCATGGAAAGTACGATTGCAACTGTTCAAGCACCGGGGTGGTTTCACACCCAACTTTGTGCTTCAAGCAACGAAAACATGGTGGGCTTCTGACATAAAAAGGTGATGGACGAGAAATTTCACGTCTCTTTGGCGGTGATATTCGTCGAGCAACCTTGGAAAACAGTTCCGGCTTGACTTGGTGTGGAAACTCGAGCGTCCATCGATGCCAAAAGAATAGACGACATCCCAAATTTGTCCTCGGCCGCCAAAGATGGAGGAGTTCGCACCAAAATTGTGAATGAAAAAGGGGTGAAATTGGGGTGACAGTTGACGCTGATTTACTATAGGCAAAACAGTACTGATCAATTAGAGCACCGTGACCCAGTCATTTGCAGCGATAATGACAGAACATTCAATGGATGGTATTAATGCCTGATTTAAGAAAGTATTTTAAAAAAAGGAAAAGAAAGAAAGTTTCACAGAGGTTTTCAGCATACACATTGGGTTCAGAGAGGCTTGGATTCTATTACTAACAAATAACACGGAGGAAAGTCGGCCAGGCACACTCTAGGTTTTTATATAGCTAAATAAATATCATTAAGACATCAACTTCAACCGTCGATAATTTGTGTGTTAGGGTTGAGGATAGTCGACTCACACCACCAACAGCAGCACCAAACACCAACCAGCTTGCTTGTATCGAAGACAAGCCACAACAAGAGGACAATGGCGTCCATACTCGTCAGTCTCCAAGGCAACACAGGAATGAAGGATCCGGAGCAGCACCCACACACAGCTACAAGCAGTAGCCAACATCAGCAGGAACAGACCAATCTGTAGAGAGAGAAGAGAGAAGAAGAGATGAGCGCATCACGACACAAGCAACAACAGCAACAATTTCACGATGGGCCGACTCACTCTTCAGCCTCTTCGGAATTCAGTGCATCTGGGACAATCCTTTCTGGTATGTACCCTCATCTGAGTCGGAGTCATCGTTGAGATTGGCGCCTCCAAACTTCTCCTGGATGGCAGAGAAACCGACACTAGTATCCTCAGAAGCCATCGATTCATACACAGACTTGTTGGCCTTGCCGGGAGTCTTGACAGTTTCCATGGAGACATCAACCTTCCTTGTCATCGACTTCACGGTGTCATTGTCGCTTGTCCTCTTTCTTAGGAGGTTTGGTGCTGTGGATGAACGTCCCACAATAATCCTTTTCGCCACCACTGCCATGCTGCAGCATGCCGAGTCAGAAAAAAAAACTAACCGGGTAAGCCGCCCACCGTCTTACGAAAGGCCACATCAGGACAGTGTCCGCACCGCTAAATGCCTTGAGAGTCTGTGGCTTGGCAGAAGTTGCCCTCCTGTGTCTTATCTTGCTTCTCAAGCGTAATCAACAAAAATGCATCGCCGTAAAAAACAATTCCCTCGCAACAAGCTGTGCAAAAACAGATACAAACTGGGAGCTCCGCCTCTAGAGGACCTAACATAGCCCCGGTGGCTTCACCTCCCCGCCGAGCCTGCCCATGTTGCCACCCGTCTGGCTAATCATAATCACTCCTAAACTATGGACCCAACCCCCACGTATGGCTCTAGGGATACTTACACTCCCCTTAAACACAAAAAAGAAAACACAACGCTCTGGGCTTACGAGAAAAAAAACAAGCTGCAACAAAAAAACGCCCATGTGTCGCGTTCTATGAAGAATACTCCACACACAAATGGTCAGGTGGCCGTATCCCGAGAAAGGGGTTTCGTTCAACCCTGTTGACGGTGACTGCTGCGCCCCCGCTGCACAAAAAAAAGCAGGAGAAAAAGCGGTCCGCATGAGGCGACTGAAATAGTGTGCTGCAAATCGCGTGCAGTGTCTTGAGCGCTCAGCTTCGATGCTTGTCCTACCAAATCTACCACGCATCAGGCCCTTTAAAAATGCTGCAGCGCCAGCGGAAATGAAAGACTAAACGATCTATTTCGCTTTGGTCAGTAGTTTGAACTTGATTTACTCAGAGATACGGGGAGTATCGCGAAGAATCCGGTGTCTCGATTCTTATTGCGTAACCAAGGTACGCCCTCCTGGCAGGGCTAGGCTTCGCGTCGTGCGGAATCGAAAAGACAGCCTTGCAACACTCCAACTAGACACATATGAAAAACAAAAAGGTCCATAGTGAGGGCAAAAGACCACTCTGGGCCATGCCGCGAATCCCCGGTTGAGCAGATTCCACGCTACGCACACAAAAAACTCACCAGTAACTCGCCGCCCTCCACTACAGGCCCCCCCCAATACATAACTCGGCTGTAGCATATTGAGTTAGCCAGAAAGAAAGAATTACGCGTTGCGTACTTTGCCCCGCGCGTTGCGTCTGACCGAGCGGCCTTCCGAACGGCACTATGAAACACCTGCTTCCTAATAAACAGAATTTGCGGTGACGCCCCGAAAAAACAAAAAAATGGATAACGAAAGAGATAGCTAGAAAAGACCAATAGAAGGTCAAGAAGAAAGTCGACAAGAGCAGCAAGCGCAACAAGCGAGTGCAAGGTAGGAATAATGGCCCCAAGGAAAAAAGACTTCCGGCTTTATCCCTCGACCAGAAGCTGAGCTGAGGAGAACCTGGTTGGTTGAGATCCCCAGCCTGTCGAAACAAAACCAAAGTTTCGCAACTATACGAAGAACCTTCTCAGTCCCATAATCGCAGCCTTATTCATTTCCTGGCCCCAAAATGCTTCGCAACGACATAGATCACTATCAGTTTCTCCCGAATCAACAAACTGAATACCCCCCACCAAACAGGGCAACCGGAAACAAATCCGAGTTGGTCCAGGAAAATATCTGACCACAAAACATTGCGATTCATCAGATTCGCTTCCTTACATATTCTATTGTTCATGACGAAAACCACGGAATACCTAAGACGATGAAATGAAATAACTGTAGAGTAACTGTAAACCCGCCTGGTGTCGAATCTCAGGGCAAAGTATGAAAGCTATCAAAAGCATAAAGGGGAAAAGAAGCTGTTGCCCGGACTACGACAATACAACCGGAGACTCTTCTCGGACGTGATAAGTATGGACGCCTAATACACAACAAAAGCTGATATCGACGGTGGCTCGTTGGCTACCGCCCAGTTCTGGCATGGCATAAGAACAGTAAAATGAAATATCAACCCCCCCGACGCCTCCCCCACAGAGGAGTTTGCCCCGACTCTATCGACACCATGAAACTCGACACAACAGATAACGACATCCGACCGCAGGAACCAGGCGGCATACAGCATCCCCTATAAAAATACCACTTCACTCATTATTATGACTATCGAGATCTTCTATTTGTCGAAAAAAACACGTGCACCTTGACTACTACTTTGTAAACCGCCAAGCCGACATCAATTTTTTGTTAATTTGGCTAGATCACCTCGAGCCTACTTCTTACTCTCGTCAAAGCTAAGGTGCGCGTGCAGCCACTCTCGACTCCTCATATCTAATCTATCTATCTTATCTCACTTCGAAACCAGAGATGACTAACGTGCGGCCCATCCCGCCAGCTGCACCTACAGGAACGCAAGTACAAAAAAGGTGCAATATGCTCCTTGGACCGATAAGAACGTAAGGCAAAAGTTACCCTAAAACCCGTCAAATCCGACATAAATAAGCCTTAAACTTACCTCCCTCAGTAGCTCGATACTTCTCTGATTACCTCCTTCGTTCAAAAAAGCCCCCTGCAGTCTAAATCCAGTTGGAATCCCCCCCGCCTCGACACAAAACAATCCGCCCAGCTCCCCCAAATCCCGAGAAAAATCAAGTCTCTGTCTGTGCATGTTGCTCCCACCAACTAATGGCGCCCCACACTCTCCCCCCGGAAAAATCGAGAGGCCTTTTGATGATACCTCCCAAAAACACATCCCCCAACAAAAAAAAAAACCACGGTTAGAGAAAACAAATGAAAACCAATAAAACCCCCCTACGATATAAAACCCAATTATACCCTAAAGCTCGAAAAAGAACCCTCGAATGAACAAGAAAAAAAACACAGATAGAAAGGCTGCAGGAAAACGATGACAAAGTATTTGGTTTCCGAGGCACAAACATTGCATATTAACCCCCACCGCAAATGGAAGATTTTCCAGTGGAACGTTGTCTTTCAAATGGAGCCAGGCTCCAGGAAAGAGAAAACCAAAAAGCATAAATACGAACCTCCGCGCCTCTCCTAAATGATAACCTCCACACCTCTCCGTAATTCTGTGCCACAAATCAGCCAAAAAACACCTAAAAACGTCCCGCCAAAAAAAAAAAAAAAATAATAGTAATCGACCGACAAAAACCGGCCCATCAACTAACGAAGAGAACAAGCTGGAACTCACTGACCCCTTCGAACGTATGTTGAGCTACTTGCGCACCGGAAAAAAAACAACCTTCAAATCCCCACCTTCCGATCCTAATCTAAATCCAAACTGTGTGCAAAAAAAGTACTGTCAAGACCTCCCCCGCTCTCCCGTTCTTCTCCGATGCGCTATTACAAGAATTGACGAGCTCGCGCGACATTTCAACCAAACAAAACTCATCAAACCAAAAAACATGATACGCACGGAAGAATCCAACAGCACAACAACTTGCCGGCAGAATGACCCCGAACAGTGTCAACAGATCGGCAGCCATAACGTAGGGTGAACCGCCTCCACATTGATAAAGTAAGATAATATGCTGAAAAGCTAATAATGAAAACGTCTGAACGTGGATCTGCCCATAACTACAAAACAGACAACCATTAAGCGGTAAAAACCAAATGAAGGTAAGCGAATATTGAAAGCATCAACGGAGGCGATACCAATCCCCGCCTAGAATCAATGCTGTATCGAACCCCTGAGTGATCAGACAGATCTGCATTAAAAGTACACATACAAAAAAAACAACCCGACTCAACACAAAATTATTATGGCCTGCACGCCTGCCAAACAGCTAACCTTCCAAGTCCAACCCGCCCGAAACAGTCCAACCCCAGCATAGCCGCAAGCCTATGTGATCACAAAAAACACACATTAAGGCACTCACCAACCGCGTGCGCCGTAGCATCCGTTGTGCCCCAACAGCCTAACGTCCTAGCCCCCCCCCACACGAAATGGCCCCAGCGACCTCAACTAGCTAGCTTAGGCTCTTATTGTTATAATTTTAGCTGTAACATCTTGCCAAAGGTCGCTAACCAGTGTGGGGAAGTGAATTTCTGAGTTTTAGGTATAACGTCTGAAAAGCAAAGAAAACCGTTCCCGAGGAATTTTGCTCTCGGTCGGTATTTGCCAACATAGCCACATTCCCTACCTTGTGCACCTCATGAATGGCGAATTATCCCCGGGCACAAAACCCACGCAACACTATAAATAGAACCACCTAAAAAAAAACATCCCCCATGCGATATACCACTTAGCGCTAAAAATGATCAAAATTTAATAACATAAAGAGAAGAACCGGACTTAAAAACCCAAAAAATAATAGAGAAAATATACCAAAATACACGAGTTCACCAAAAACTAGTAAAGACCGCTGGTCCAAGACCTGTTCAGGTATCGCTTCCTAACAAAAAAACACACGTCCCCTGTCCCACGGTGCCCAACTAATAGTGAGCCTACCGAACCCCTTGGAAGTAATAAGTATAAAAATAAAAGGAACACAACCCAAAGGATGGTGAGATGCCCCACATGTGAAAAGCCCCCTCCCAAAAATAAAAAAGTAGCAATACGATGAAAAAGAGGCTTGCCTGACAAGCCGCCCCAAAAAACAAAGAGCACACAAATTCAAGTGAAAAAAGTAAACTCCAAGCTCCAAAACGCAAAATTCCAGGTGGACGAGCCAAAGAAATAACAACAAACTAAATGAACGCGTGCCTCTCCTCATAACCAATAATATGACCGTCCCATAGTAGCACCTAAACAAAGAGAAAAAACGTAAAATTAATTGCAGAACTTAAGCCGAATAAATCACTATAATATGACACCGAACACCCCTGCCGATTTAGCCAAAATCTTCTGCAAGACATCGATCGTGCTAAATTTGGCCCTCTGCGATCCGCATTCGCAGATATGTATCTCGTTTGTCGTCCATTCGACAACCCGGATC
Organism: Seminavis robusta; assembly: GCA_903772945.1. Taxonomy (NCBI): domain Eukaryota; phylum Bacillariophyta; class Bacillariophyceae; order Naviculales; family Naviculaceae; genus Seminavis; species Seminavis robusta. The sequence goes on along the minus strand of CAICTM010001067.1, from coordinate 1,910 downwards.
CCCTGCCTCGTCCCTCTCACCAAGGAACAATTTTGCCCACAACATGGGCGACATGACATCGTCAGCTCCAAACAATTCCGCTTCCGTGCTACTCCTCGAATTCAATTTCTCTGCCCTCCTCTCGAATCCCCCCGACACAGGACCAGGCACCGCACCACTTACCAACAGGATGACTGAGCGTCTCGCTGAAATGAAAGCGAAGAAAAGTAAATCCCCAGAAATCCGCGCACCCCCTCCGCAAATGATGCGCCTTCCACCCCCCACCAGTGAGTCCGCTATCCAGGCGGCCCTATCCCGCTCCCTGATCAATGTAGATAAAAAAGCGCCATACCCTACTTGTGCATCCATGAACGCCCACGAATACTCTTGATCCAAAAAAACCGTTTCATGAGCAGCACCCTTTGAAAAAACCCCAACTTCCGATTCTCCCTCAATGCATGCAAGAATCTCTATCCTGCTCGGCTCCTCCCCTACCACTGGCTGACATGTACAGCAGTAGTGAGCACGCTCTGGGCACATCTGCTCGACACGGCCGCATTATGCCCAGCGACACCAAACAGCTTGAGCACCTGCAAAGGAACACCACCTATGAATCAGGTTACTCTCTGATTCTTGCTCACAATATAACAGCAAACAGAAATATGTGCCCAAAATCAGCGCAGAGCTCGTAACTGAGATTGTCAGCCCCAAGGAGCTAGCGTCTTCACCGCTGGTTATCCTCCTGCGTTGTCATATGCCCACAAACAGATCCACGATGCTCGATAACTCGTAATGATGATTACAAAATATTTGTCAGCTGACAATAACCTCAAATATCCATGTAACAATCAACCATACCACTTTTAACACTGCAGGCGGTAAAAAACCCATTACTACCTCACATCCTACCAGAGTACGGCTCATGACATCTGGGCCACTCATGTCAGAGATTGCACTTTAAACTACGGCCACTACCATAAAGAGTTCTCATACTCCTAGAACGATATAAACCCAAAACCCCCATATACTCCAGAGTATTTGAGTATGGGTCTTCACCAACAACCTTCAAAATATCTGTGGCTGAACATCAATAGGGTTCCTCAATAAACCGTTCAACTTGAAATCGAATTGTTTGTTCGTACCCTTCGATCATGCGGTGGGCCACACAAGTCGATCTGTTGAACAACAAATCCAATTCTTCCCGATGTGCCTCGCTCGGCCGCTGAGAGCTTTCGCCTAGCCACAACCAATTTGAGAAAAGAGACGTTATATACTGAGCTCAACACCAACCAACTCATCCCGCGTTAGATCGGCTCTCCTGCAACAACCTCATACGCACTATAGAGGACTGATAACGCTCTCAACTAATCATACATGTGAATTATAAGTCAAAGAAATAAAGAAAAAACCTTGGGATGACTCGTAAACTCCAAAGAATACAGATCGGTACGTCTAATTATCAGACAATGTAGAGTCTGAACTCAAGACCGGTTGACCCCCTCCACATGATTCATATCGAAAGGACCCCTAACTAGCCCCCTGCCCCGTCTTCACCTTGTCATTAGTTACTTTGTGGCATTTGGAGTTTTGGCAAAACGATAAAACCATAGATGAAAACAGCATATAAGAGAAGAACATCCAAGGGAACACAATCACCATGTCGGCCCAGCTTACTGTGCAAAAAGAAACCAATAATGCATCTATACATCACAATCGAATAACAGTTTCAGAACCCTGCAGTGAGGACTGTTGGGCCTTCTGGAACACTCGTCTCCTTATTCATAGACATGCGTAAATCACGGCACATGCTACTGGCAATTTCCCTAATATGACATAGACAATGCACGCGGCTTCCCCGAACCCAGGTGCCATCCCTATTTCTCACTCACAAAAGACAACCAGCCTAAAGAGTGCCCTATATGTGCGTATTT
>CAICTM010001066.1:0-38275 GCA_903772945.1 Seminavis robusta | reverse complement strand
AAGGTCGCCGTTTGGGTCGACCAGATAGGTATCTATTTGGGAACGACCAATAGTGCGACCTATATTTTTAGTGACTGCTCTTACGGTCCCTACACATACCGTACTTAAACACAGTTTTGATCATAGCAGTTTTTACTTGAAGGGTACAGTACTAGCTATTAAGGTGGTCGCCCAAAAGTAGTAAGCCAGCTGTAGTCTGGTGGAAGTAATGACGTTCGAAAACATAGGATCTTTCGCATATGTACGGAATTTGGAATCTCGCTCGTTCGTATAATCACCGGATAGATTGAAGAACCTGGAACTCACCGGATTCGAGCCAAAATTCGACGTTCGCGCACCTATCCTAGCTTCACCTCTAAGTCTTTCGTTCATGTGAGAGCCAGTCGACCTATCCTGTAAGCGCCAAATTTTAGATTGTTCTCGAGCCCGAAACATATGTTTGACACAAAGGCCCGCAACAGTGTGCACCTCGTCACAATAATAGTACCGTTGTGGCATAGACTGACGGCAAATGGAAACTCCCAACACAGACAACAGATGCAACTACTGGAGGGTTACTCCTGGAGCTGAATCAGCTAAGCTAGCTTCCAAGGAAGGCGATTGGAACATTCCTGGAAGTGGCTTTAGCTCTGTCACTACCCGGACAAGGCATAATGGCGCAGGAAGGCCAAATTTGCAACGACTTGAGTACGGTGAGGAGGCGAGCGGTGACGAAGAGGATCCAACAGCACCGGAGTTTATTGAGCAGGCTCTTGCTGTCGAAGATGCCACCACCGAAGAGGAAAATGATGAACCAACGGTGCCTATTTTCAACACAAAGCCTCATGAAAGAGTCATTTTGGAAGTCGAGCAACTCAACGAATGCTTCAAGCAGCAGCCTTGCCGCAGAGACGACTGTGACGGGTCTCTCCAATTCGTCATCCACAATTGCTGCATTGCGTCCTCATTCAAATTGGTATGTACGAACGAAGATTGTGACTACATATTCACTAGCAGTAAGCCAAGCAACACAACAATGCATGGCGTCGGCAATGATAAGTTTGAAAGAAGCACCGACTCAGCCATCAATGTATTGTTCGTTTTGTGCAATTTGGCAAATGGCAATGGTGGTACCGAAGCAGCCAAAATCCTTGGTCTTTTGGGCTTGCCGAATGACACAACTATGCAAACTCGTTCTTTTGGAATGATCGAGGAGCGAATTGCCCCATCCATCCGGGAATTGACCGCGGAAGTCATTCGTGACAATCTAATCGAAGAGGTTCGCCAAACCACGGCCAATGAGCAAGACTTTTTAGACTGGATGACAGCTTTGAGCGATCCCAACGGCACATTACTGAAGGAGAAAATGCCATTTGTTGATGGTGGATACGATATGGCGTGGCAACAGAAAGGATCGGGTCATTTGAGGAACTCTGTTTCTGGTCACGGTGCTATTGTGGGTGCTAAGACGAGAAAGATCATTTCGTTCGGCCTCAAGAGTAAGGTCTGTAGCAAATGTGATGCCTGGGCGAAGCGTCATGCTGATATTGAAACTGCGGACCGCCTACCAGTACCGCAGCACCACTGTACACGGAACCATAATGCACAAGATTCGTCAGGATCTATGGAAGCGGCTCTTGCCTTGGAACTGGTTGTTGATCTGTTCCGGGAGTCTAAAGTTATCTTGCGACGATTGTGCTGCGACGACGATTCCTCCATCCGAGCTGACTTGCAGTGGAGCAACGCCAACTACAAAATCAACTATCAAACGGATGTCCTCCCACAGGTGAAGATTACGAAGGGGAAGAACAAAGGCGAGCTCCAGGAGCGTCCCGACAAGGGGAAGCTACCGGGTGATATTCCGGAACCCAAGTTTGTGGCCGATCCCAACCACCGCCGTAAACAGTTGACGGGTGAGCTAATCCGTTTGGATCTATCGACGGTCGACAAAAAGAAAGGGATGTGCCGTATGGATTCTATTCGGCTAGGCAAGAATTTTGCCTATTTCATTCGTACGCTTCTACAGATCATGGAGAGCGAATTTGAAACCCGTGGCAAGGCAGTATTGGATCACCACTTTGACGATCATTCGAACTGTGGCCCTTGGTGTGCTCGATCAAAAGAGACGGAACAACAGCGGAAGGCAAGCAAGAAGTTCTATCGCAACAAGGACGAGGATTTGGAGCTCTACGACTTACTCAACACCATCGTTTCAAAATATATTACATTGGAACGGTTGAAGGAATTGGCCCATGGCCAAGATACGAATGCCAACGAATCCTTCAATAGCCTCGCCACCTGGTTTGCTCCCAAGAACAAGGTTTTTGCCAGCTCGTGCTCCCTTGGCAATCGCCTGGGTATGGCGGTCTGCATCCATTCGATTGGCTACGAACAATTCTATCGGCGTCTCCTCTTCAAACTTGGAATCAAAATGACGGACGGCATCACTCACTACTTGGGTATTATCCAGAGAAACCGGGAAAAGCGACAAACAAAGAAGCAAACGACAACTTACAAGAAAGGTAGAGACAAGAGGAAGCGCGAGAAACTGGTCAAGGAAACGGTCAATGCCTTTACCAAAAAGGCAAAAGCGAAGGGAGTCTACCGTCCTGGAATGAATATGGAAGATGTCACAATGGAGGAACTCAACAATATGACTCCAGTGGCAAAGAAACCTAAAAAAGCAAAGAAGTATTGTCCATTCTGTGGTAAGGCTGGCCACACCACCAAGAGGGCCAAGGGCTGTCTTCAGGTTGGAAAGAGTAACATTGAAGCTCCGCCAATCTACTGCAAGGAGACTGGAAGGTTGCTAGCTGACATTGTGGCAGAAGCATCCCCTCAAGGGCCAACCAGTGTTGCTGCTGCTTTGCCTGTTGAGGAGGACATTGCTTTGCCTGTTCAGGAGGAGGAAGATACAGTTGCGCAAGATGTGCTAGCTCTAGCAGGGGATGGAGCCCATGATTTGTCCTGTTTGGAAGAGTTGCCATTTGACACTGTGGTGCCTGGAACAGAGCATCTTGCTGGGCTACAGCAGGATGACACAAGTGATGAGGAAGACCTTGACAGCACTGATGATGAGGGAGATACCTCCAGAACTATCTAGATTTCTAGCTAGCTAGCGTGTCAGTTATTGCCTTGTAATGCATGTCAAACCAATCCGAAATCGTGCGGATACGTAGCTAGATGTTGCTTTGAACGCACGGAGCTTGAGGATTGAAGATACGTTCTCGTACCGAACGGTCTCATTTTTTTTTGAAGGTGTTTGCTCCAAACCAACGGTGTTGGGCTCGAGATATTTCACCTCACATTTTAGGTGCGTGCGCGCTCGCTGAATTCGCCTCTATAGTAAAATAGTACAAACAACACGGATTGAACTCACTCACTGGATTTCGAATTATTTGAATATTCTGTGAGGAGAAAAGAAAGATTCCCTCAGATCGAAATGAACAACGAAAACCTCTATCAGGCACAAACACACACCGAGTGTGTTAGAGACCTCATTCTCTCGATGCCTGCTGCTGCTATGGCTCTACAACCATATACTTATCTGCTGCTAACAGTGTAAGGCAGAGAGTAGGCGGTGGTTGCAGGGCCATAGCAGAAGCAAGCATCGAGATTTATCTGCCACAAGCAGAAGGCATTGTGTCGATCCCCACCTTCTGCCGACACCTCAGAACAACAACAGGGGTTCCCGACATCACGGAATCCCAGCGGCTTACACCTTCCTTACACTATAACAGACACTAAATGTACATACAATAGTCCGATGGGTGTGCCATCCACCGATTACAACACACCTTTAGCAGAAGGCGTCGATTCTTTTGTTGTTGTTGTTCTGTCGCGATGCTCTCGCGATAATTCATTATCTACGCACCTGTATTGTTCGCAGCCTGGAGCTGGCTTAATAATTCTGGGCGACCACCTTAAAATAGTAATTCCTTCATATTCGCTTAGATCCTTCCTGGCGATATCCCAGCTCTTCCCATCCCAAAAGGGTTCGAATCTTTTGCAATCGCTTCAAGTTGGAATTTTGATCACTGACGGGCTGCGTGAGTGGATAGACAAAGATGGATGTGCGGCTGGCGGATCGATACAACACTACATTGTCGTCTGGTCTCAACAAAAATTCCAAATCATCCAATCCACCTTCTCCTGACAAACCGGGTGGTGATTGGGTCGGTACAGTAGCATGCAAATAGTCCTCCGTCAAAGTTTCAATCTTGACGTTGGGATCTACCGCCAAGACGGCATTCACCAAGGAATCCCATGCCTTTTTGGAATTGGATGTTTCCGTCAGATACGTCCATGGAGGAGAAAAACGAGAGGGATTGCGGACCGCAGAGGTAGAAACTCCATTTTCGGTGGCAGATACTCTGGAGAGTCGACCATCGGTATTGGCGGATCGTAAATCACCCCTACAGGTCACAGATGTCCGAGACGGATCCGAAATGGTCTTGCAGCCACGACGACCTGCCGATGTCGGAAAGGACTGCTTTTGTTCTAAAGAAGCTGAATTTCCGTCAGCAGCCAGCGCATCTTGTGGTAAAAGGGTGGATACCATCACCAAAGCTCCACAACCAATTTCTCCCAATAACGATCTTCGACTAGTCCCATCATTACTTTCATTTGGGTAGTGTTTTGGTTGATGATGTTTCCGCAAATTGGAGCGTCCGTTCCATGGAACACTTTGCCATGCTAGCGCCACTGGAAGATGACACAAACCAAGGAGTAGTAGAGACTGTAGCGATCGCATGATTCTATTTGGAGGTGACAGAAAATGATATTTGAGCGAAAAGCAGAGAAAGATGGGCAACAGTTCAATTCCATACAGTACGTCGTCGTTCCTTACTAGTAGCTAGAGCTACATTACTACTAGCTACTATTGTCATTTGTTGTGTTTCTTCTTGTGCATCCAACACGTCATCGACGAAAAGATTTTCCACGGTGGAATCCCACATCTACCGGTACATTCCGCCAAATTCTCTGACTCGACCGTGGACATTCCGTTCGAAAGGATCCAATTCGAAGGCGTCAGATCCGCAGGTGCCTTGGGTATCATTTCGCGGCCACGGAGATTATATTATTCGCAGACAACATTGTGTGATATCGATTGCCTAACTACTATTTTGTACTCACAGGATAGTAACACACTTGTCTTACCGTCGCTGCAATATACAATGTTCTCGGCAAATGAAAATCTGGCATTGCGCCAACACAAGAAGAAGGTTGTGGCGTTTGTGGAAGAATGTATACCCGAAGAGGCACTGGACATGGGAACAATGGTGATGGCCATGCAGGTCTCCTGTAAGGCTCCTGGTTGCGTGCCATTGGAGACGGCCATAGTCATTGTCTTTCCGAAACTGGGTGAAGAGTTAATTGCTGGATTGCCGGAATCCTGTGGTGGGAACTACAAGACGAAAGTGTTAAAGCCCATGGTGGAAGTGACCAAAGAAGATGTTTTGGAAGCATTGCCCCCAGCATTTCCTGGAGGCAAACGGTCCATGGAAAATCTCTTCATGCAAGCCAGAGATGTCATGCTGGGACAAATCACGCAGCTATTGCCGAGGAAGATCAGCAGGGAAGAAAGATAATGGCTGAGTATTTGCAAACTTGTCTACAGGAATATATTGGCCGCGATTGTACCCCTCCCGAATGGGGTGAGCCATTTCCATCATTGTCCAATGACAACAATGATGGCACAACTATTCATGCTGCCTTGACCGACAAAGAAACCTACCGATGATTTTTTTTTTTTAACTGAACGTCTAATAACGGATTCAGACGAGATGTGCTTGAGGACGACCCACGAGCCGAGGCCCAGGTATTTCCCACAGTCAAGTCATTTCCCACAGTCAAGTCTGCTCACCGGCCACACTGGCCTCCTGAGAGGGTGCGACGCCTGTTAGCTATCTAAGGATTTGTACACTGAGGTCAGAGCCATGATTCACCACAAATCACGAGCTCTTTGTTGAAGAAACCTACCGATGATAATGGTGATATTAAAAGCGACACGCAGGATCAATCTGCAATGACAGAATCCAAAGCGAGCAACCCACCAAAGGAACCTTCAGCTTCCCCGCAACCTTCCAAAGGCAATTTTGTGTTCAAGCGACCCATTGATACCGAGGACGAACCACCAAACAGCACTCAAACAGAGGCTATCAATATTGATCGGCAGCATGCCTTCTCCTTTATGGCCGCTACCAATATTGCTCGTCCGTCTACCAACAAGGTGCCGCAGCAATTCCCTCCCGAACCAACTGCTTCCTCGTCTCAAACTATTATTGTGCAACTTGGAGAGTGACAGCATGCTCCTGGGATACGGCAATCTGGGTGTCCTTGTTGTGATCCTGACAACACGGACAATCTCCTAGACAAGATGTGATCTCATATCAGTATAATGTCATTTTGTGCAGTACGGTATCATGTCTTGCTGGAGTGGGTGGTGGGTGTTCGCATACGGAATGAACTGCCAGCTAGAGATATTCTGGTAAGTCTCTAGTAAGGTCACTGACACCATTGGTTTGTTGTCAGCCGAAGAGAAGCTAATCCTAATCAAAGTTGTTATTCAGTATCAGCAGTGCACATGGTAAATGCAACTGCTGCGGGTCGAAACAACAATCAATTGGATGTTGGAGTGACACTGGAATGAATGGAGATTGATGTTTCGAGTTGTCATGCCGTATCTCCGGTTGGCTGCATTGTGCTTGACAGCCACATAGATGCCTTCATCGTCTTCAGAGCTGATCATTCAGCTTGGTTTGCGATACCCCCAGATGTTGGTGATATTGACAAGAGCAGGGAAAAGGGCTTTACGCCGAAAAATCAAAATGCTGCAAGGCAACAAGCACAACAATTGCTGTTTGGTTCTTAAAACCAATTTCCAACATCATCAACAGCAAGGAGAGCAAAGACTAGCAACTCCAACAACCATCAAAGTCATGTTGAGATGCACGGGGAATGAATGACACAACAATCAACACAAATTTTTGGGATGGTGAATGGATCTTGAAGGCTTCGATAATAATGTCAGGTGGTGGCCGGGGTGCCAGAAGCAAGGAAAATAGGTCCTAGGTGGGCGTTTGGCGCAGTTGGCAGCGCGCATGCTTAGCAATAGCTAATGAGCTAATATGCATGAGGTCATGGGTTCAATTCCCATAATGTCCAATGGATTCTCTTTGGTCCATTTGGGCTAAACGAGGAAGTTTTTGGCCACCTTTAGTCAAGCAGACTCAAACAGAAGCATTTTGGCAGCTCTGGATTTGATTTGGCTGGTGACATGAGCGCCTCTCTCAATTTTGTTTAGGGCACTCTATGTTTGGTGCCTAACAGCGGCATGCATGGTTGGTTCAGGCAGCATTGAAGAGCATGGCCAATCTGCAGAGGTCATGGGCTCAATTCAGCCACTTGGCTTTGGTCTGGGATCTTTCAATGTTGGCGTCAGAATTCCGCACCTCGAGGGCACCTCTAAGGCATTTCTAGCTATTAATAGTACCGGTGCGGCACGCACCTCGGTGGCAATAAAACTGCACCTCGGTGGCACCGTGACTGCAGTTCAATACAGTACCGGTACCGGTACTACAGTACAAATGTGGAAGGGACATCCAGAAGGATGGCTGCATTTGGGAGTGACGAGTCCATTCACATCATAACACAGCTCAACTTTCATAAGCGAGGGCGTTGTTTTTGGAGCAGTTGGTACCAGGTAGCAAGCATTCTCAGTGAGGATTCGAAGCTTTTTGGCTGTTGGATGAATCTCGTTTGCATGATAGTAGTGTCTAGCTGGTACCATGTTGGTTCTTCCCCTCGATCATTTTAATTTAGTTCAGTTACTGTTGATTCGAAATTGCACTCCCGACCCACTCTAGATGCTGGGCTTGTTTGGCAGTCGAGTCTGGACAACACGCGAACAATATCGCGAGGGGATCTCATGGGAGCAATACCAGGAAACTCAATGAAACCAGTTGAAAGAGTGTTGCGCTGGCGTTCGGCAATTGCATGACAGACTCTGGCACTCGCTTCTTTTGGGACAGATGTGCCACCAAAGGATAACACGATATGCTTGAATTGGGATTCTTTGGCAGAAATGAACAGATCCGACAGCCCTGATGCAGAAGCAATTCTCTTGCAACTCGCGAAACGTAGCTGAAAGGACTCTAGCAGTGGCAAGTTTGCAGAACTGAGGAACTCAAAATTGTCTACAGAGAGGCTTGAGTTTTTCGAGCAAGAAAGAGAAAGTTCCTTCAATGAGGCATAGGTAGACGTCCTAAAGGCATCCGTCAGCTCTCGAATGCAACTCAGACTGCAACCGTGGAAGCACAGCGCCAACTTCTGCAGCAAAGTCATTCTTCGCACGCATGCACCAATCCCTTCGACGGATGACAAGCCCTTGCAACCCTTGAAAAGGAGATTCAAACTTTCGAGCTTGGCGCACGACTTGAGCCCCTTGGCAACTTCAGAGATGGATGATACCTGGCCACATCCGACAAAATTGAGATCCAAGTAGCGGAGATCAGGGAAAGTTGACAGACTCCTGCCAATGCTACCCACACAAGATATGCTATAGCTTGCAATGAAGCAAATCGTGAGTGTGTGAAGATTCGTCAAGCTTTCCAGTCCTCTTGCAATCACGTTCAACGATTCGTTGTCGCTGTTACTGACAGTCAAGCACAACTTCTTCAACATAGTCATACCACTAAGGCCATTATCAAAACCTGCAATGGAATCAGCATCTTCAATGAAAAAGGTCAGTCGGCAAGTTCGTAGAGTTGCGGCGGTTGACAAACCAAGAGACAGTGGCTGCAATGAACGCAATTGTCGGCACCCCCCAAGATTTATAGAGAGGTAAGACAAAGAAGATGCGAGACCAAAGGATTGGAGACCATCAACAGAGGTCAGATTCAAGCAATTGAATAGGTCAACCCGAAGTTCCACCAGGGCAGGGAGCTTCGCCGAGGCCTCCCAGAAGTGCTTCGTACTGCTCAGAGCCTTGCAATGACGTGCGTTGAGGCGCAGGTTTCGAAGATTCTGTAATCTGTCCAGCTTCAAGGCAAACTCTGCGCTCGATTGGAAACCAATTGAAGCAATGTCAAGATCTAATACCTCCAGCGAAACCGGTAAAGCACCAATGAAATGCTTGGCTTCACTTCGGAATTGGAGGCATCCAGCAAAGGCTGAATTGAGATGAGTCAGCGGTGCAGCTGACAGGGCAACACGGAAATCCCCAAGTTTCTGTTTATCGTCGCTCTCTAAGGCGACACGGTAGCCGGCTTCTGCAAACTTGCTTCTCAAGGACGCATTCAAGACGTCGTAGGCACTGTGAGAGTCAGGAGGCTTTGCAAGAAAGTTGTCCGTTCTGCCAACGATACTGTTCAGTATTCGAATCTTGTCCTGCTCCAAAGTTGCTTCTGCATCTTCCAATTTGATGGCAAGTGCCCTGTGACATGTTTCCAATGGAAATCTGGATTGTCGTTTTGCTTTTGCCGCCTTGTATTTTTTCATTCTGTCAAAGATGCCTTTGTTTTCAATTGTCGAATCGGAGCTATTCATCATCAAACGCAGATCAGACGCATTAGTCACATCCGCAGAGACCACACCATCTGTTATCCCCACAGGGATATCCGTGCTTCCATTTCTCCTTTTTGACATGGCATAGACGTCATAAGTATGCTCCTTTTGAGTTGCCTCTGACCTCGTTTTCCCCTTTAACTCCATCATCATCGCGACTTCAAATGAGCACCAGACGCGACTATAGCAAGTAGCGTGGATGTCTAGGAGCGAAACCGTTCCATGTGTCATCTCCATCGCTCTCAAGAAAGGTGTTTGGCGCGGATTGCTATTGTGGTTCTCGGAAAGCTCTGCAGACAAGTTATGTTGATTCAAAGCATAGCCACAAACCCAGTAAGAGGTTGTCTCTGGGAGTCCACGGTCAAAAGCGTGTCTCTCGAGACACGCCACAAAGTTCAAGACGCTTCCCTGCCAGCAGTGCGAGATGAAGTAGCTTGGGATCTGTGCATCTGTTGACCTCGACACAAGTTCGACATAACTGCAATTGTGCTTTCGCGTAGCACGTCGGATATAGTTGTGCATCAGATCGTACAAAGTCACCTCCTCGGGGCGCAGGAGCTTCCCCCTTTGTTTGGGATCTACGCTTGTCCAGCCTTCTTCCCTGCAACGAGTCAAAATCACGAATTCGAGATGTCGTAGTTGAGACAAAGATATCCCCCGATGCTCGGCCTTGGGTATCTCATGGTTCCCGCAATGTGCCGTGCTATATTTCCTTGATACCAAATATACATCTGAACCATTGGTTATTCCCAATTCATCCAGAGTTCTATCATCGTTCTCGTTACCGCCTTTCCCTGGCAGTCCCGACAGAACTGTTCCTTTACAAGACACTAGGACACAGTTTCCAAGGGAGATGTGTTTCCTTCGGAAAATCTCAGCCTTGAGCTCCCTCAGAGTGTCTGTCGACTCAAGCAACAGCGGAATGACGTTGTGTCGATAGCGTAGCAATATCATGCATTCACTGGCCCACAGTTGCAATGTCGGCACCTCCCCATTTGCTGTGTCAACAATTCCATCTGCAACATCTATCAAAAGTTTATTGTTCTTGAACACTTCTTTTCCCTTCCAAAGAAGATGCTGTCGTTCTGGTACAACCCCAGTAACTAACTCAATCTGGCGCTTCAAATCACTGACTCGTCCAAAGTGCAAAAGCTTGATCTGCATTTGTTCCCACAATGGCGAGTTTGCGCCGTGTCCTGAAGGGTATATCTGCCTATCTGGAGTAGGTGGCTTCGGAACGAGCTGAATCTCCAGATGCAATTGAATACCCACAAAGATACAGGCTTCTGCTTTGAGTTGGTGTTCGGGAAGACTGGGCAGATTTCGATAGCAGGCATGGCTCAATATGGTAGATTCGTCTGGCCGGAGCTCCTCTTCTCCTTGATAGTCTTGAAACAACCGAATATCATCTCTGCCTTGTGGAATGGGAAGTCTAACGTTTTTCTGGCTGACTTCTCCTTGTAACATACCATCCTGCAGTAACTTCTTCTTGATATCCCCAATAGTGGAGTCCTTGGCGATTTCTAGTCGATGAGGGGTAGATCTCTTACCCTTCTTTGTTGTCTTGAATTGAATATAGATCTCCATTAGCCCTCATTTGATACCGCTACATAGACAAATAGCCGCCATTCAGTGATTGAATCCTTCACTCGCATCTCTATCCTTTGGCATCCCTTTCATCAGAGTGCTTGTGTGTCTCCTCTCCCTGTTTACCGGATTGAATGCGATGAATATTATTAATGAGTGATGGAATTTTCGAAGATCCGAGGAAGGAATTGTGCAATTTGACATAGGTTTGACGAAAAGGACAATTAGACTATTATTTACTTTGATTGACTGAGTGACTCGAGTGAGTCGAGTCGAGGTGAGGTGACTGTCACTCGTCGATCTCGAGCGGAACAATCGTACGAGCGCGGTCCGAAGAATGGTGGAAAAGCAATAAAACGCGATGAATGATGATCGATGAAACCATGAAAGCATCCATCGAATGACGAGTGACTACTTATGGTAGCGGCAGTCATAAACGTATGAAAGCTAAGTGTTACTAGTAATAAACATGTTCTGAAGCGGGAGGGGACTGGTAATAATATGCAGAATGTGAAATGTTGGAGGCAGGATGTTGGGGTGTGCTTCGTTTCCGTACTCATCTCTACCTCCTAGAGTCAACTCCTCGGTTCGTCGTCATCCAAAAAATGGCACATGCAGAGTTTTGTTGTGTTGTTTCTTTTTCCGTCATTTTGTTTCTCACAGTGGATCAGTGTGCAGCTTAAAAGCTGGGAAGGGCTCAAACCTCTACACTAGAAGGAGACTCCGGCTCGTAGCCATAGAGCTCTCGGGCCTTCTGGCTCAACTCGGCGGTGACTTCTTCCCCGCGATCGACCCATTCGTGTCTGTTGTTCTGGGCATAGTTCAAGTATTCGGCGGAGGAGACACCGAACACACCACAGTCTTTGAGCTTCTTGGCTAATGGGATCACGTAGAAGTCAAAGAACCCAATCTCGCCCTGGTAGTCAAGAGGAACGAAACACGGTGTCAGCTAGCTAGAGAGGACGATTGACAATCATCTAAATCGAACAGCATCCTTGTTTCACGTACTTTAAACCAACCATCACTTGGGTCCTGTTCGACACGACCTTCTCGCCATGCCTTGTAATTCTCAAGGAAGAACCGTTCGTTCCATCGACGATAAATATGCCTGCAACGTGGTCATATCCAGCATGAGAACGAGCCTGGGATGCCAACACATCCAGAACAAGCTTTCACTTACCAATGCTGCATTGTATGCGACACGTCTGAAGCTTGGATCAGATGTTCCAGGACAATTGTGGCCTTTCTATTGACCGCGTCTCGGGTGGCCTCATCAAAGTCCATCTTGAAAGCTTTGTCCCAGCGAGCATTGCGAGCAGTTTTCAGGCCCTTATCTGCGATATCTGGGTTGACAAAAGATTGAGCACAATTAAGGGAGTCAGGAAGACATCTGGTAGGCATGAGGCTGCACCTTTCGTTGAACTGTACTTACCAGTTGCCATGACCGAATTCACCACGAGTTGCCTGCTCCGAGGAACGAATTGAAGCGTGGTGAGTTGAGCAAAACCAGCTAGTCAGGACTTGCAGAAAGAAGTGATGCTGGACCCACCTGAAGCGACGGAGCTCTGTCTCGTTGGTGTAGATCGTGGCACGGAGATCCTTGTACCGAGTATCCATGAGCAAATTCCAGGACAAGTCCAAGGAATTCTAAGCATGGATGTGTGCGAAACAAAATTTCTGTGAGACCTTGACGAAACATGCCGCCTTCTTTTATGGAAGGAGCAAGTCTTCACTTGCCTGCTCTGCAACCGTTCGGTTGTTGTAGACGCCAGCAAGTGCGGTGTCCTCGTGGATAAGTTGTGCGTTGCCCACGCCCGTATGATCCACGTCATGGATCAATGACGAAAAGGCGCAGGCAAACTGCATCATGGGTTCTGCGGGAATGTCGAAGCCGTTAGGGTACAGAAACGATTACGTGTTCATATCAGTACCAGTACTAGTGCCAGACGTCTTCCTTCACTTACCGGATGTGATTCCGTACGTGTGATCGTGAAGGGCTCCATCGGCGGAACCGGAATCATCTAACTCGGCAGCGACGATACGTGAAAGGAGCTTCAAAACGGATTGGGTGACATGGCTAGCATGCTCGAAATCTGAAAGGTCATTGGGTTGAAATCATTGGTGTGAGGGACGCTGGCTTCGTGGCGGACATAGTCATGTTTCAGAGACGGGTTTTGTTGGAGGCTTACTGTGAAACTCATTTTGACGATACATGCTCGCAATGGAAGCGACAAAGTCTCTCAGCTGCTCAACAACGACGGGATCAATCACCACGTTGCTGGGATCTTGTAGCACCTTTGCAGCTTCTCTATCAAACTCACGCAAGCTGATGATTTCCTGAACCTCTCCAAGAAAATCGTGGCGTTCTCCCGTAGTGGCTCGTTCCAACTTAGCAACAGCTTCAGCATCGGATGAAGATGGTCGGTAGGTTCCCGCCACATGCTTGGCATTTCGGTGGGCGACGACCTGTTTCAAGATGCCAATCAAAGAGTCCACGAACCATTCGACTCGTCGAGCTGTGCGCTGCGTGTCTTCGTCTTCAGTAGGAAAGTCCCATAGGTCCTCGCCGCCCTTGCTGAAGTCCTCACTGATGCTGGCAGTCTCCGTCTTCTTGCCCGTGCGCTCAACAGGAGACATGCCCGCCAACCAGTAAGTTTGCATCGTCCCCTTGCCTTTAGCAGTGATGGGCTCCGAGCGCTTTTGAATCCAGTTTTCCTTTCCGGCCTCCTTCAAGCACTGCGCTGTCGCAGATGACAAATGAATCCTTCCCGCGGCCCCTGTTGATTCCATACGTGCCGCAGTGTTCATAGTCTATAAAGTCAAAGGGTTAGGAAACGATCTCAGTTCAACCGCTCGCTCTCCGTCATACCGTCGAGTTAGAACTTACATCTCCAAAAAGCTGGGAATCGAATCAAATGCAAGAAGTGATGACAGTGTAAGATAATCAGTTGGTTCTGGACCTGGGCAACCAGCTGCTTGAACTGCTTGCATGTACTGTACCTGGAATCTTGCTCGTTCTCCTCGAAGCACACCAGCAGTCACAGGCCCGGAGTGAATGCCAATACGAATGTCTAGGTCTGCAGTGTCTGGGCCTAGCGATTTTTCCAAGGTTTTCACCAAGGACAGGGTCCGGCGCTGGATGTCGCGGGCGAAACGACAGATCGCAACTGCGTGATCTTTTCGTTGATCCGGCATTCCGCTTGCGGCAACGTAGCTGCAAAAGAAGAGGTATACGCGTTAGTGAGTTCATCCAGTAGCGGAGAGCCACGACGACACAAATGAACTGACCAATCTCCCACTGAGAGACGTAAGAAAAAGCCATTTGTCCGTGAGCAGCGTTCGTACAGGATGAGGTCCAACTGAGCCTAGGAAGGCAGTTTCCAGCTTACCAGTCTCAACCTTGAAAATGCGCCTCCTTTTGCTAATCGTATCGAAACTTTGGTACAGGCTCTCGAGCAGAAGAAAGACCTTTAGAACGGGGCAGGTCACAAACGTCAGTTGTGCACTCGAGAAAGATCAACCAACACGTCATGATCAGAACAGTACCTGGGGTGGTTCCCGAGTAGAACTCCAAGCTGTGAAGCCAACAATGTCAGCGAAAATGACAGAGGTTTCCGGGAAGAAATCTGCCAAGGGTTTGGTCGTTGGATCGGCATTACTGGCCTGGCCACCGTGGACTCCATCCTTCATGAACGTCTTGAGACTGCCCCTGTTCCTGAGAATGTCGGAATTCGCATTCTCCCCAATGAGCCGGTCTCTGATTTGGCCTGGGAATAAGTTTGCCACAATCGCATTGGACTGAGCAGCCCTCATGACGAGATTCTCGTTCCTCGTGCGAACGTTCCAATCATACAAGAAGAAGATAGCAATCACAGCTGCAAACGGAATGTCAGCACTGTATCAGGGTCATCAAAAGTTCATTCTGTCAAGTCGAAAGTACCTTGTACGTACCAAGGAAAGTGGAAGCAATGATGATGGCAAAGATTTCTGGGGTTAATGTGTTGTACGCTGCTTCAAATTCGTGGCTTGGGTGGACGTCCTATTGGTTTTGGACGCAGGTGTTGAATTTAACGAAAGTTGAGCGTTGTTGATGCAGCCCACTCGACGTACATAGTGCGACCGGTATCCCCGCCATTCAATGACTACGTCACTTACCATGGAGTACATGCAATGGTTGCTGAATTTGGGAAAGTCTGGGTTGATGTAGTCAACAGTGAGGTCGTAATGACGTTTGTAGTCTCTGAACTTCTCTTCCGAGTGGTCTCCTTCCCCCAGGTACCAGGCTTGAGATCCATCCACACGGTACGTCTCCACTTGCCCGCATGTGTTGCGAAGAACTGCAAAGATACCGCGGACATTGTCGGGAAGCAAGTTTTGCATGGCAGCGTCCCAAGCAAACAAGCCGTACACAAAACCAACAGCTTCTGAGGTCGGATCATCCGGGTCCGCATGATAAGTCAATGCAAAACTCGTATGAGGATGCAACACAGAGGATCCTGGTAGGTGGCTGTGCTTTGCTTCATGTTCTTCCTTGGTGTACACCAAACCATCACCTTTAGTGAGCCTGAAGGTTCCCAACACGAATTCGTTTGGAATTTTCTCGGCAGAGCGAATCGTGTTGATTTCACCTGGGTTTCCAGACGGATACATGTTATAGTTGACGGGCCTGTAGCTCATGGGTGGAGGGGAGAAGTTCACGGTGCACCAATAGTCATCACGCTGCTTATCCGTCACCATGGTTCCATTGGGCAATCTGGCCCGAACAGATCTCGAGTATCCTTTTGGAGTGAAGCTGTCGTAAACCTGAGGGCCCTTGCGGAAGCTCTCGATTTCATAACTCTCTGTGATATCCTTCTCATACCGTGCTTCCATCCATTCCTCCCAAAGGCTTCGCTCCTCATCCTTGACGTGGTTCATGATAATGATGAGCTCCGTCTTTGCTATGGACAACACGTTGTGTCCATACTGCTCAAAGCGAGGAAGGACATAGAAGGGCCAGGTCGCATTGGCAGCTTTAGCTGAGGAACTGATGGCACCAGCCAACGTCCTGTAGGCACGGCGCATGGTACGCTGGTGGTCCACCTCGGCATCGCCAAGAGCTCGTGCGAACTGCTCAAACTGTTCGAAGACAAGAATGGATGAAGACGTGTGTTAGGGTTGCATCGTCCCGCAGTCGAGGCAATGCCCTGCTTATAGGCGAGTGAACAAACTTACTGCAGTCGCAAAGTTCTTCTGCTCGGCTTTCTTCAGGTGATCGTAGGTAGACACGGTCACAGCAACTCCAGTAATGACAAGGGCAAGCAAAGTCGCAAGACGCCACATTTGCACACGACGCGTATCCTTGCGAGAGACCTTGTGGACCTCTCGGACTTCATCTCGAGACTCTTCGGCGCCGTTGGAATGAAGATGGGATGTGGAGTAGTCGCCATTGGTCGTTTCAATGTCCCCAAAACTGTCTTCGCCCGAGGCATCTGACACCTCGGAGTACTTTTCGTCTTCCAACCCCTTCAACATGTTTTTCATCTTCATTTTGTCTCGGTAGAATGATCAACCCTTGCGTCACAAAATGGTTTGTATCAATTGTTTACTAACTTTCAAGTAACTGTTCAGGGTTTCAGCTTCTCTGTCACTTTATTGTTTTGCTACGAACTGAAATTGTGAGAAAGTTTTTGGGTTGGAAGTGTTTTGCATGTGGATACAAAAAGCTAAGAGACTGCTCCATTCAACCATCAGCCAACTACTGGAGTCCACTGAGCTGTACTCTACCGGTCTCCCACCACATCAGCCCACATCACAGGAGAATACTGATCCTGGGTTGGAAGTTCCGTACTTGTATCATACCATTCGCTCCCGTTGCCCTGTTTCTTTATAGATCCAAGCTACTAGACTACCATACCGTACGAGTTTGTTTCAAAGAGCTCATTACGAGGAGTAAATAGTATGTTTGATGTTCGCCCTTTACTGCCCAAAACCTACTGGTAGCTTTGTTCAGGGAGTCACATGACCGAAAACGATTCAACATACCTTTTTTAATTACATGTAATTTAGAAGAGAATCTTGCCCTTCTTTAGAAAAGTGGTTCAAATAGCTCTCATTCCCCGTGGTTCAGCTGTTCAAGTAGGTACCAAGCTCCCATTCCCATAGTACATCGTACATTGCCGCATGCTGAGCTCCGTAGGATATATGACATGTACTATCGCACGGTACCCGTACCTACCGCTAGGTACCACTGGAACGTGACTACAGTAGTTTTAAAAATGTATGTACGAATGTACGAATGAGTAGGAAACAAGCAAGCAAGCAAGTCCTATTCGAGTAGAGAATAAAAATTTTTGAGTCTTGAGAAAATATACTACTAGTAAGTCTACGGTACCGCCATATAAAAAATAGTACTACTCCACAGTAAAATTGTAACTCAACAGTAAAATTGTATCTTGACTAGCTACACGGTACGGTACCCTAAGTCTTATTTTTGGTACCACTTTACCGGTACTAGTACCATGATGTCAGTAGTCAGTGAAACAAATCTTACGAAAAATGGAATGGGTCATTTGCCCTTCTGGTGGTAGTCTTTTTGAGAAAATTCTGGAAAGGATTTATTTATGATGATTGGGGGAAGAAGTACGAAGATCCGTCAAAAAGTTGGGCACAAGAACAGAAACTAATATTTTCACTGGAACCTGAATGTCTGCAGCTGATCCACTGCGATCCACTGCAACCTTCAAGCATCATCAAGCTTCAACAACCAACAACCAACTCTCATTTTGCCGCTCAACTCCCTCCGAAGTTGCTAATGTACCATGGCACCGCTCTAAAATGTACTCGCAATTTTTAAAAGAGGAAGCAGATTCTCAGATTCGAGCTAGCTGTCGAGTCTTGAAGTACCACAGTCGCATTACCAGACCATGTGAATCCACTCGATTCCGATGGAAAGGTCGCTCTCCGGCATCGGCATGGATGTAAAGATTCCTCATTGAACAAACGACGAAGAAGGGCTTTGCTTACATGAATAATGAGAACCTTACCAAGCAAAGCGATGCGCACCAAGATCGCCGGCTGGAATTCAACCACACCAAGAAAAGTGGAATAATGGCAGGTTACATTGAACCTCGCCTCCACCCTCCGACAAGATGCGAAGAGTTTTCCGTTGCTCAAGCCCAACCAGAAGGGTTGGTTGAAGGGACGGAAGCAGCAGCAACACAAGCCGTTGGGAACCGCAACCAGAGGCAATGCTCTCACTTTTTCAAAGTGTACTAGACAAAAACTAACTAAAGAAAAGTAAAATTCCAAGTTTACATGCCTGGAAAGATCAAGAAATGGCTGACCAAGCACTGGAAGGTTTCCTCTTCCTCTAACAAGTTTGCTCCCATGGTTGACGGTAAGTCCGGCAGCGATCGAACCATCAGTGAACGGCCTGAAGCAGGACATCCTACCTGCATCAACCGAGAGGAGCACGAACGTCAATTGGCTAAGGATGTAAGGGCTGTGGAACGATGGATTGAAATGTGGCGCCAAAAGAGGCTGGATGAGGTCGTGGCCTTATCTTGCACTGAATGTATGTACCATGTGACTCTTGACGAAGGCGCCGAAAAGTTGGAAATGAGACTCCTGGACTTTATTGAACAGATGCGGCTTTGCTATGAGTCTTTCCCTGACTATGAAAGCGTGTGGGATTCTGTGGAACCTGATCCAACCAATGGTGCCATCATCATCAAGAACTATTGCAGCACTGCTACTCATACTGGAAAACCATTTGCATTTGGACCCTATCCACCCATTCTAGCCAACGGGGCCAAAATCCGCGATGATGCAATTTCCTTGCATGTCTTCCTTAAAGATGGAAAACCTATGTATGTCAAGACTGCGTTAGAGGGTGTTCAAATTGGACCAGCTGCTTATTACACACAGATCGGTGGTCTGATCATCTAAGATACTAGTACATGTAGATTGATGATGTTGGCATGATGATACCATAGTTGGGCTGGAGAAAACAAGCTTTGGCTTTACCGGTGGCTCAGGCTACAGGCGGGTCAGCCCCCCACCCCATCCCTTGCAGCCAGAGCAATGCCAATTGGAGAAAAAAGTTCCGAGTTTGCTGCTTCTGTGGTGGCTCCCAAGTCAAATTTATAGCACTTGTATGCTTGTATGTTGTACTAGCTAGCATGTCAATAGATATTGAATCGAATCATTCTCTCAAAAGTTTCATTTTTGTGTGCTTTCAGTGGTCGACTTGCTCTGCTGCCGCGCCAGCGCCTCAACAGCACACAAATAATGTTGACTAGCTACCACGGATACCGGAAATTTCTAACAACATGTTGAATTTTAATAGTTTCTCTATTTCAATGATCGATGATGTGGACATGACGATGTCGACACCCCCTATTCTGCATTCTGCTGGTGGTCTGGCATGACAGTGGAGTTCCCAAGACCGAAGACAGCTTGTGCTTCTGCCGGGATGTCTGCAGGAAGCTGGCCTTGAAATCGGTTATGATGACATCACATCAACGTGTCAAGCTAAAAGTCAGTAAAAAACGTTAAAGTTTCAGAAAATCTCGGTTCTTTTTGCGGCAGCTGTGATGGTACTGCCCTGTTCACAGCTTCGAAAAAGAGGTAGATTCGGTAATAATAATTTTGATTCAAATATGCAGAGTAAATGGTATCTTTAACCCTATATTTACCGCATCTACAGGTCTAAAAGTGGCTCAATGGCTAAATTAATAGCAGGCGTCTCAAATGAGAATCGTCCGTTAAGTATGCTACCAGTAAACATGAAAAATGGGCTACACAGACTGACGTATGCAGCATTTGCGTTTAAGGGTTCGTTTCCTTTCGTGGCCACCCAACTCTTGAAGAACACTGAGAAAAGACCGCCACTGGTACTAAAAATCAGTAGAAAACACTGTAGGAAGCGACCCAGATCTACTCTTGGTCCAGCAACCAAACCACTTGAACGATCCACCAGCAAAAACTCTCAACACGTAGAAATAATACGACCGCTACGTATCAACACAACCCAAAAAATCACCTCCTCCTTCGCATTTTCGACAACAACAAAACCGAACAAGCGTATCAACACAACAACCTCTTACCCAATCTAGTTCTTAGTCTCGACGATGTGTGTAACTAACACCACCAGCCGTAGGCCACCGGCGATTGCCTTGGCGCCGGAGATGGTGGCCAACTCCTCTTCTATGCTGTCTCAGCGGCTTTTTGGCAATTTGTTCCCCACCGTAGAGACCGGAGCCAACGCCGCTTGTGCTCCTCCCGCTATCCAGGCCGAACAACCCGTCAACAACTATGCTTGCAACTACTTCAACAATACTAGTGTTACTATTGAGCCAAAGGAGGAGAAGCCACGCCCAAAGCGTCGCCGCAAGCCCCAAAAGCCAGGAAAGACCGCCAAGCAGAACGATCGTCACTTTGTCGTCCACAATTACCACGACCACGCAAACGAGCCAGATGAGAACGATGACGAAGAAGAACCACACCGCCGTCGTGGTGGCGTCTCAATCGCTTTTCCTTTGAAGCTCCACGCTGTCCTTGATCAAGTTGAGGCTGATGGCCTCGGCCATGTCATCTCGTGGCAACCACACGGAAGGAGCTTTGTCGTTCACAAGCCCAAGGAATTCGTGGACCATGTTATGCCCAAGTACTTCCGTCAGACGAAGCTCACCTCATTCCAGCGCCAACTGAATCTCTATGGCTTCTCTCGTTTGACACGCGGTGGCGACGCCGGCGGTAAGTGATGAACTTTGAGCTGCGGCCCTTGTTGCTGCGGCGGGTCTTGTTGCTGCGGAGTTCGCTTCCGTGTCTTTTGACTGACCACTTTGCTCTTGTCCTTTCAGGTTACTACCATGAACTCTTCCTCCGCGGCAAGCAATACCTTTGCAAGAAGATGATCCGCACCAAGGTCAAGGGAACCAAATTCAAGGCCGCAAGCAGCCCAGACAGCGAACCAGATTTCTACAAGATGCCACCCGTCGTCGTGACACCACCACACTCGATCGACGAGGAATACTCCTATGCTTCCAGCTCTCAGCAGGAGCAACTCCCATATGCTATGGCCCCAGTGGCAGCGGCACCCGTTCAAGCCTATGATCCTCTTCCAGTCTCCTTTTCCAACATGGTCGCTCAAGCACCAGTCGCCGATACTCGTGTTGTTTACGAAGCCGCTCCCGCCTCCATCCCATACGCAGCTATGCCTGAATCCATCCACTCTGTACCCGAGAGAAACTATGCCGATCAGGTTTTGGATGAAGCCGTGGATGAACTTTTCCTCCAAGAAGCTCTCATGGAAAATGAATCGAGCATCGCTCCCTGGGACGCGAGTAGTTTTGGGGATGATGCCTCCTTGCAAGATGAGCAGTTGGGCATGCTTTTGGAACAGCTCTTGGAAGAGTAGACTCTTTCTCATTGACGGTTTATATTTCATGCATTACTATCTTATTTCTAAAGGTGACGAATTGATTACGATAGATAAGTGCGTATTAGCAACTAGTTTTATTTTGAAACTTCTTCCATAGCTACTGATTGAATACATGCTTTCTGGCTCTACCAGTAGGCGGTATCACCAAATGTATTGTGTTGTTACTCGACACCGCGCTGGAAAGAATGTCCGCTCTGAGCTCCGTTCCTGCGGAACCCATCTTCATTCCCAAATAGCCCCTTAGACTACATTTGCTTCTTCAGACGATTACCATATGTACTGCCCCATCTCTTCCAATCTGGCTACCCAGACCCAGCTAGCTAGCTAGCTAGCTAGCAAGGTTCAAACCTCCGCGTACCCTCCAAAGGACATGAATACCGGCAGCTCCTTGAGAGCAATGCTTGAAAGATTGGCGCCGTCTCGGTTCCTGCGTGGTACTTGCCTACCGGTAGCCAGCACGGTGCAGGACCCCGCCACGCCAACATGCAAGGTTCAATAGCTCCCAGCTAGCTAGCGCTGTGGTCGAGCTGATCCATCTAAGTTTCCTACCTTACTCTGGCTAGTAGCTATAAATACTAGCTGGCTAGTACCGGTACTAGTAGGGCTCTGCTTCTCCCCAGCTCCCACCGCCTTCAAGCGCTTCCCATCATATTCCGCCAGATGTCCTTTCCAGGTTCCACCATCCGTGACACCAGCATTCTCATTTCTACCAATTGTGATGTCAGGTTGAACTATGCTCCATGAACAATTTTGATAGTAAATATATTGGACAACATGAAATTAAACGCTAAACAATGCTCCTTACCGGTACCAACAGTACTTGTAGGGCCGTACGAATGGAATCGAATCAAGGCCGTGCCATGGTCAAACTTTTCCAGAAGAACCCTTTTTGTCTGCCTTGGAACAGAATTTCAAGAAATAAAGGAAATGAGAACACCATGGTAAAACCCGCGCGAGACGAGTTGCCAACCATGGAGCCAACCAAAACCAATGCAGCCGCCAGCAGTACCAAGAACGAAGGATCCGTGGTCAAGGAAAGGACTTTGAAGGTTGACGGAGAGACAGGAGAGCCAACAATCAAGAGCTTTGGGTCAAATGATAGCGGTGCAGCCAGCACGAATGAACACATCAAGGAATCTGCACAGGGCGATGAAGATGTCAAGCCATCACCCAAAAAGGCGGATGAAGGAACGGGGCAACGAAAATCAATCCAATCCAACACACACCCTCTGACTTCGTCGCAGCCCTCAGAAGGCGCCATCTTGACAGGGCAGGCACCGCTGAACCCTAGCTGCCACTACACCGATGCTTCGCTTCTGGCTGATCCTACCCCTGATAAACGTCGAAATCGTGGTGGTGTTTCGCAGGCGTTCCCTGATAAACTTCACAAGCTTTTGGATCAAGTGGAGGCTGACGGTCTTGGCCATGTGATCTCATGGCAGCCACACGGACGATGTTTCGTCGTCCACAAACCAAAGGTGTTTGTCGACTTGCTGCCCAAGTACTTTCAGCAGAGCAAGCTCACATCGTTCCAACGACAGCTCAATCTGTACGGATTCCGTCGCATATCGCAAGGTAAGATGAGAAAATGCTGTTTGGCCCAACTGCTTGTCAGTCAGTGTCCCGAAACCTTATCCAGCAACCGAAATTCATGTTCCGCTTCTCAGGGGCGGACTCTGGAGGTAAGAGAATTGGCAGTAATCTTTCATGGATTATGCAAGAAGCTGATTCAGAATGTTCCTCATTGATGTGCTCAATGTTTCAAAGGCTACTATCACGAGTTATTCTTACGTGGACGCTCAGGTTCGTAGCTTTGTTCTAGTGGTACGGCATGTACATTCGGGCTGATCGGCGTAACTTACCGAGGCATTTTGCTGCCCATACCCATGTTAGGATTGAGTGCCAATATGAAGCGTACCAAGATTAAAGGAACTGTGAAGCAAAAGCGAGATCCTTCTACAGAACCAGAGTGAGTCATATCATTGCAGGGTGAACTTCGCCTGTGGCCTTCGTCGCGCTTAACTCTTTGCCATCACTTACTTCTTTCCCGTAGCTTCTACAAGTACCCACCACTCGGGAACTCCTCCAATGCCGCTGAGGCCTCCACAAATCCGCCTGTCGCCGCCGCAGGGACGGGTGTTGGGGCTGTTCAGTCACTGAAACCATTGACTGGAGGATCCCAATCTACCGGGGTTGCACAAGTGTCACTACCAATGCCGCCACTGCAGAGCATGACGCGTAGTATTCCAATCCAGCAACTGTATGGCGGCCTCTTGGGGGCAGCGCAACTCACCGCCTATCCAGGGTTGCTTGCTTCACTCGCAGCAAAGCCTGATCCTAGTGGCGGGCTGGGGCTTCAATCGGGTGGAGCTCCAAGCGTAGCTCCAGCACCAGGAAACACGTCGGCCCAAGACATGAGAACAACATTGGCAGCTCTTTTGACTGCCCAAATGGCAAGAGGTAGTGAGGATGAAAGAAGTACGAGTATCTAGCGAGGGTCGTGGTCGCTGTATTTGTGTTCACGTGCAAAAGAATGATTGTGTGGGGAGAAAATCAAATACCAATGCAGTCTCTTATTGGATCTTCGAGAGCTGCTATCGAAGGAACCGGTAATCAATCGGTATTAAAATGATAAAGGAAGGTGAATTCGTTTATCTTCGTTTGGCTCCTAGCTAGTTGGTACTTCAGAATAGCGCTGGCTCTACCGCTAGCAGCCTTCCTGGTTCAGTGTTACATCATTGCATGCTGGGACTCGACCGTCACTCGGGGCGTGGCTGGGGCATTTTAGAATGCTATCCCCAAACCTTGCCCTGGATGTTGCGCTTTGTCAGCCTCGGGACTTCGATCGGATGTCATCAGACCGGTGCGCCATCTACAGGTACTAGCTAGTAGCTAGAAGCCCCAACAATCCGAGCAAACATCCAATTATTTGCACTCCTGGGTTACTCGGCATTTTGTCTGTTTGGGAAAGTGTGCGATTAAGTGTAAATGTCTACACACCGTTAGTAGACATAAGTAGACAAAGTAGACATTGTGCGACTTTAGTAGACATTAGTAGACAAAGTGATACATTGGTAGACATTGGTAGACAAAATGAGACATTGTGAGACATTGTGAGACATTGGTAGACAAAGTGAGACATTTTTGTACTGTTTTACTGTACTGTGTAGACAAAGTGAGACATTGGTAGACATTAGTAGACAAAGTGATACATTGGTAGACATTTGTAGACATTGTGAGACATCCGGAGACATTGTGAGACATCCGGAGACATTGTGAGACATAAGCCACTTTTACAAAGGAGCATAGAACATTTAGGCAACTCTGTAATCAGATACAATAGCCTTAAATAGACAAAATGCCAAGTACCCCTGCCGAAGGCTTTCGCAACACAAGAAGCCGTCAGAGATGGTTGAACAGAGGAGGATGCTCATTTTAGAAACATCTATGCTTTTTTTGAGTATGGGCGGCGAACTTTCCAGGGCTACAGGGAAATCACGTAGGATCGCACCGTAGGCTCTGGAAAGTTGAGAGAGTCAGCCCAATGGATGTGGCTGTTCGGCTGGCAGCACTTGGGGGGCTCCCAGAGCATCCTAGCTCTGATAGAAGCCATTCTTCCCAAAGAGAGCGAGCCATATGGCATGACAATGACATCTCGCAGTAACAACCACTACCACTAATGAAGGCAATGGCGTCGCACCCAAGCAACAGTAACAAACAAACACAAACAAACACAAACATCACTAATTAACAAACTACTTTAGCTAGCTAGCTAGCTAGTAGCAAACTAATAATGTAATAGCTACTAATTACTACCGTCGATGTTGTCTCTGCTGCTATTGCTGTTGCTGTCGTCGCAATTTCTGCTGTAGCTGTTGTTGCTTATCTTTCTTCGTTTGATATTTCTGATAGCGCATTCCGAGTGCCACCACCGTGCCCTTTTGCCTTGATGAAATTGTGCTACCAATTGGTTTCAAGCCAACTTCTATTTCTAACTTCAGTAGCGTCTCCATGCAAGCATGTGCTATCCCGCTCGCCGCTTCTTTTCTCTTGCTCTTGTCACCAATTCCAGTCGGACTCAAAGCAAGTTTATTTTCTTCTGATCCAGCAATCTTAGCCAATCGTAAAGCATGAATACACTTTGCCTCGTTTTCTCCTTTCATTGTTGCAGGTATTGGAATTTGGCTGATTGCGTTCCACTTAATTGGAGTTATATCCAAGAGAAGTCGTTCAAGCAAAATTCCTTTGCATGATGAGGAATTATTCTGAGCTTGGCGATTGCGCATCAGAAGTGCATTGACATCTTTTGGTTGATTTTGCTGTTGTCGCTGTACTGATATTGGCGCTTGTAGCTGTCGTTGTTGTATTGGTTGCTGCTGCTGTTGCGTTGGTTGTTGCTGCTGCTGTATTGATTGTGGAAGCTGGTTGAACTGAGATCGTGTAATTTGGGGATTGGCTGGTAGCAGTGGTGATTGTGATATGGGTATTAGTCGTTGTTGCTGCTGCTGTGTTGATTCTGGAAGCTGGCTGAATTGTGATCGTGCAACTTGGGGATTGGTACCTAGCATTGATGGTGATTGCGATATAGATAGTGGTGGTGGTGATGGTGGTGGTGCTACTGGCTGTGGTGCTGCAGTGGGTGCTGGCAATGGCAGTGGCAGTGGTGCTGCAGCGGGTGGCAATGGCAGTGGCAGTGGTGCTGCAGCGGGTGGCAATGACACGCGAGTCTGAGCAAATTGTCTTCTTTGTCGTGGTGGGGTTTTGATAAATGACAACTTCTCCTTGTTCTGACTAGCCATTGCTTTCACTGCTTGTTGTTCCTTTTGAATCGATAGAAGGATTCCTTCAAGTTGTTGTTTTTGCATGCTAGTTTGCCTTTGCAATGCTAGCGCTTGATTCAGCTCCTTGGTTTGCTTTTCAATTTGAGCTAACTGAGAACCAACTCGATCTAGCATGGTAGCTGTTGCTACTTCTTGAGGCATAGCATCAAAATCATTCTCCAAATTAAAGTTGTCTTGGATATGCGTCCTCCAGCCTTCTAGAACAGCCCCAGGATGAACCCATTTGTCCGAATTGTTTGCATCGAAAAGCTTAGCTCTTTGGGCTGCTTGAAAAAGCTTTCTATATACTTTGTTCGTAACACCAAAGTCATCTACCAGAGCAGGAATTGACATAATGAGCACTGCTGTCACTGTGCGAAGAAAAGGTCGTAGATGTCCTCCAGATTGAAATTGTGGCAGCTGATCAGAGATTGTGTACAACTTGTCAATGAATCTGTCAATCATTCCACTCTCTTCAATTTCAGATCCCAAACACTCAAAGTTCGGAGGGGTGTAGGGGCAAGGGTATACAGATTCTTGGTAGCCATTTAGAGCTTCTGCCGCTGAAATTGATAGAACCAATGCATTCCGATCAATGTAGCTCTCCTGAGAAGTTCCAAATGAGTGACCTGATCGCACATGTGATGCATAATAGTCAATTGCTGAATGAGCAGCAAGGAAGTTGATTGCTCCCTTTTGCATTGATTTAGCAGAGAAGCTGTTGCGAACTTCAGTTGATACCTTGGCTGGAATGAACTTCCGAATGGTGCCAGTAAGCTTCTTTGTGACAGAAGAATCACTGATTTTGTGGAGCTTGGGAAACACCCTTTGTGCACGTTCGAGCTCGTCAGGACATCTAAACAAGCCGTCTTCCAAGAGATAGTAACAACCCATGGCATGGTACCAGCATACTCTGTAGTTATATCTGTGTGGCATCATTGGCATGGAGTGTGTGTTGATAGTTTTGATATCAATCCATTGGGTATCCACTACTTTAAAATATGGGTCCCAAAGCCAGTCACTATAGGAATTGAATTTGGCTTCTCCACCACGAGCAACAGCATGCCATGTCATTAGTAATTGAGCCCGCTGCTCATAGATACCAGTATATCCGGATCTCGTATCATCCTCTTTGATCATGCTTTTAATGATTGCATTTAGATCCACTTTTGATATATCGCCATTGATAGCTCTGGAGTTTGAGTTGTTGTGTGGCACTTCAACTGGTTGATAGCCAGGTAAGTTTTCAAGGTACAGTGGTCTCAGTGTTGTCGTTTCATCTTCATTATTATTTTGAGTTCTTGTAGCATCTTTTTCTAGCCCTTTTCTTATGACGGACCACCAAGAGCTGTCATCTCCGATGTGACCATTCCAATGAGGATGATTGGGAAACTTTTCCCTCAAAACTTCCTTAACTTTCCCAGCATATTCAACTTTGGTTGATGCTTTCAGATATTTACTACGCTCTTGAGTTGACCATGAATGAAACTCAATTTTATCAAAGCCACGGGGAATGCTAATATTGGCAAGCCAAGAACAGAACTTGGTAAGATGCGCCTGTAAATTATCCTCTGCAATGTAAGTAGCAGTCGTCTGATCCATTATAGGCTCTTTTCGAATAGTTTGATATTTGTTATACAACTTGATAGCAGCATTCTTTGTGGCATTAGATGTTGGTGCTTCTCCCAATTTCTTCTCCCGAAGAGGTTGACTACTACATGCATTAGTTGTTTGACTCATTTTCGTTGCTGTACAGGAAGAATAGTATTAAAATGCTAGTATCAACTAAGTTTGTTGTTGGTGTTGGTTATCGGTTCTC
The DNA here is from genome assembly GCA_903772945.1 of Seminavis robusta. Taxonomy (NCBI): domain Eukaryota; phylum Bacillariophyta; class Bacillariophyceae; order Naviculales; family Naviculaceae; genus Seminavis; species Seminavis robusta. Next base: position 10,077 of record CAICTM010001066.1, on the reverse strand, counting down.
TTCTCTGTTTGAAAAGCAACAGGAATAGCCAAGTTTGTTGTTGGTGTTGGTTATCGGTGTTGGGGATTCGCGATTAGGGATTCAACCTGTACCTCTGTACTAGAATTTGATGCCAGTAGAAAAAGCCAAGGAGCCCACTTTTTCAGTAGTATCTCAATAGCAACAGTAACAACTAGAAGAGAGCTTAAAGCAACTAACATACTACTGAAAAAGCGGTCTACTATCGAGTCGAAGAAGCGAAGAGGAGCCTATCGAAGCAGTCAACGAAGCAGCCAATCGGTAGCAGGAAGCAGCGAGTAACGGCCGACGCCGAAACCGACGCCGATCGCGACGCGAGGAGAAGAGTGTCAACGACGACGAGACCGTCGAAGCGCAAGGATCGATAAAAGACCAAGCCTGTCGAAGCATCGACAGCAACAGCGAAGCCCTTCAGAGCGACTGGAGGCAACGCGACGACGCAGCGAGCGACGACACGACAGTGAAGGATCCGAGGACGGATTCGAAGAACAAGATTGGACGCCGAGACCGTCGTGCCGATAGGAGCTGCAGTCGACGACGACGCAGCAGAGTTTCATCGGCAGAATCCACAAGGATTGTCGATAGAAGAACCGACAGCATCCAGCCGGAACTGTCAGAGCCAACAACAAGCGCGAAAGCCATAGTGCCAGCGCAGGGGCCAAAGGACGGGCACCCAACAAGGAATCAACAATACAAAGAAACGGGTTTGGAGTGGAAACGACCGCACAGTGTGTGAAGCAATCGTTCCCTCCTTGCAACATCTAAGAAGCGCATAATGGGGTCTCGCGAAAACAGCGAGGTCTGGAAGGTACCGAACGACATGCGTCCCTAGTCCCTCGTGTCGGGGGCAAAAAATGGAGCTACCTCCATATGGAGGATGCTCTGTCAGGCTGATCCAGTGGTCCAAATAGTGAGGCTAGGACTTGTATTGACCATAAACTTCCTTTATACAAGTTAGATGCATTCTGGGTTGACTCCTGGATGAGTTTTATAGGTGGAGGTACCTCCATTTGGAGGTACCTCCGTGGAGGTACCTCCAATTATCTTTCTTTCGCTCCAGCACACCAACACCATCCAAAAAAGGCTGTAGCAGCAACAACAGGCAAAGCAAAAGGACTTGTTAGCGTGTTGGCAACATGGTGCCGTTCAATTCTAGGTTTTCATGCGTACGTACCGTCATTGTCAATCATTTTCGATCATTTTTCGTGTTGGCGGCAGTTCGAAAATAGCACGACCGGTTCGATTCCTTCGTCACTCTTTCTTTGGCTCCACACACCATCCAAACAAAGGCTGTAGCAGCAACAACAGACGCATTAGACACTGCCAACAAGCAAAAGTAGACAATGCTCTCGAAGCAACTCACCCACAGTCTAAGACGTAGGCTGGCATGCTGCCATTTCTTTGAGGTGTTCACACCAATGATCTGGGCAATAGAACACGCCTCGAGAGCTTCGTCCATTCGCATTGTAGCTATCTCCTTTGCAGCGAGGGTGTTGGCACTTCTTTTGAGTGGCTTTGGAGCAGCCACTGAAACGACAGGTGCGACGCTTGGGTCTGCCTCTTCCATCGTCTTCTCGATCAGAGTTGTCCGCAAACACGTGCTGGGTAACAACCGACTCGACTGCTGATCCAACAGAGGCTGCGGAAACAGGGGAGATGACCTCAGCTCCTCTCCCATCCAAGTCGATAAGAGCAGGTAGCTCATTGTCGATTGATATGTGCATGCTGTCACCAGCATTAATATCATCCGAATAAGTGTTCCGGCAGAGATCAGCAGCCAATCTGTCGACGTACTGGACAATAGTGATCTCTTTTTGTGCCTTGTCAGCAACACCAAGTTTGAAACACTTCCAGCAGTCAGTTATGACCATGCCAATCATGGTTGTTGCAATCCGAAACCAACCATCCCTTGTAATCCATCGCTTTTCTAGCTTGAGAACGCCTTGCCGGACTTGATTGTGTGCATCAATGACATTGCTGTCATTGAAATACTCGGAGATAACAGCGGGTCTCTCAACTTTCCTCTCACAGAGGTTGCCAACGGAGTCAGGAAACCTGGCAGTGTACGGCTCACCAGGCTTTGTAGAGCCCGCATTCTTGGTTGCCAGTAAACAGAGCACTTTCTTCCTGTTGTACTTGTAACCGATGGCAATCATTGTTTGTCCTGTTGCAGGCGACTCACATTCCATAACCAAGGAAGAACCACTTGGCCAGGTCTTCATCTTCTCTTCAATCTGGGTGTTAGGATAGTATTTGTGGTTCGTTTTCATCATTCCACAGTATTCATAGTTGTTCTCATGCATCCACTCGACAACAGGGACACTTGTAAACCACGAGTCCCCCTTGAAATATGCTGTTTCCATTGCTTCAGCTGCTTGCTTGCGCGATCGGTGCTTGGTGCCGCCGTATGCCGTAGCTTTCGCGAGTCGCATCGTGCATGCTGCCGTTCCACCAAAGCGATCGGAGAATTCCTTCTTTGCCATCGGAGCTGCTCCTTCTTGGATCTCTGCATGGATGATAACACCTGTTACGGCACAAGCAACAGTCTTGAACTCTGTTCCAAGTGGTTCGGGCTTCCGCTTGATGTAGGAAAGGTGTGGCAGATTGCCATACCTGCTTGAGCGTGGACGGTAGGAGCTCATGGACTCATCAAAAATCTTGATCTTGGAGGAAGCCATGAAGCGCTTCCGCTTCTCATTGAAGCCATCTATAAGCAGCCGGGTCATGTGCCAGCGATCCTCATTGACGTCAGCATCCAAATCTTGGAATGCCCATGGGAAAACTGACTTGATATCCTTGAAGCGATAGAATGGCATCAACTCCTCTCCATGAATGCCAAGATTGATCGGCTCGGTAATCGTCCACTCTTTTCGATGCTGCTCTTTTTCGAAGAGCTCATGGCCACCAACTCTGTAAGCTGCGGCAGAGGCGATGATGCCAATGAACTTCCACCACTCATGCTTGGAAACTTTGCGCATGAAGTTGCAACCTTTTGGGTTGGCCTTTTTCCTTTCCTCATTCACAACATCGATGCGTTGGTTGACTTGTCTCCTTTGCTGATCAGCATCTCCAGGCCACATAAACTGCAATAGCTTCATGTATGGGTAAGCGTAGTGAAGGTTGCCCTTTTCGACTTTTTCATTGTCAAACTGGCTGAAGTCAAATCCAAGCAGGCCAACTTCTTGATAGTCTTCGATAATCATGTCGGGATCAGAGTTCTTGACAATTTTCCAGGTGTACGGTTCAGGATTCCACACTTGAGTGAGAGCATGTGTGGTCTTTTCCTCCGGCTCTCGGCTTCCTTGAAACTTGACAATCCACTTGGAAGCATCCTCTTTTTTCCCGACGATCTTGCCATGGCGAGGAGTTTTTCCTCTGGTCTTGACCGTTGCCCCAACATCCATGGGAGGCTTGTCTGGAGTGAAATCTACAGACCAACCAGACCGAAGCAGCTCCTTCTTCTCTCGTTTGTAAAGGATCATTCTCTCTTTGTGCTCTTCTTCACGCTCGAAGTCCCGCTCATCAAATTCATCGATATCTTCTTCGAGCTCGTTTGGAACACCAGTGCCAGATGTGGAGGTATCCGTATCGTTGTCTGGGACTGTGACAACTGGTGGAGGGTTTGATGATCCGGACGAAGACGACGACCGCAATGAACCAGACTCCACCGATGAACCAGACTCCACCGAACCAGACTCCACCGATGAATCAGACTTCGCATCCGACGCCACTGATTGCATTCCATCAGCTGTTGGAAACCCTGCATTTGACTCCTCGTCGTCACTGGTGGCTGCTTGGTCATTCTGATCCACCAAGGACTCAGAAGCTTGCTCTGAAGATTCAGATTTGTTGCTCGACAAGTGCTGCGTCCAATCGTAACTGGGACTGGATGTCGAGGCAGTGGATTGGTCATTGGAAGGTGCTCTCGTGGGGGCAGATCGACGTGGCCCTGGAGTTGGACAGATCCTGTGGTTGAGTGCTGCCTGTCGCTTGGGGCGGTTTGGGGAGCACACATCATCAGTGGGTGTTGCCGTGGGTGCCGACACTGGCTCTGGCTCTTGTGCCGCTGCAACATCTGGAACTGGGCCCGGTGCCAATGCTGTTGGTGTTGTCTGGAGCCCCTGTGGTGGCTGAGTTGGCCCTTGTTGGTCTGTGTGCGAAAGTTGTGCCGATTTCTTGATGACCTCAGAAGTAGTTCCATCATCATTTTCAAATCGAACTAGCCAAACGTATTTCACACCATCGGCCCGATCATGTCGAACTATTTGCCCGTATCTGTGTGGCTTTGCTCTCTCTTTCACCCACAACCCAGCCGTGAAGTTTCGTTTCCGCTCTTTTCCCATCGTCAAGCATTGATTTGAGATCGAATCGATTTATGCGCCTCCACGCTGAGAGGCTCTCAGAGTGGATTGAATCGTTCGATTCGACGGACGATTGGAAGCTTCTTTGTGCGCAAATCCAGCCTGGAAAACTTTACACATGAAGCGCTCCCATGATTCTATCTATAGCAATGCGGCGAGCCTTCCTTTGTGGAGCTTTCTCGGGTTTATCATCGTCTTCATGAACAAAAACTTGAGAGGGAAAGCACATAGGTGATTGACACTCCAGCCGCGCTTTTGGTGCTGGTTGGAGGTGAAATCCAGTCAAGTCACGGACCCCGAATACTCTTTGACTATATAGTGGAGTAGTGTTCTTCCAGATTTCGAAGATTCGATTCGGAAACGATCGACGTCTCTTTCGCACGCAAACAGCAATCATTATTCGATCTTTCCGCCCAATCGTAACAAAGATGGCCGAAACAGCGGCGTTAGATAGGACAATGGCTGCTATTTTAGTTTCAGTGCTAGCTAGATGCATATCAGCGGCACTTGCCAACCGCTGGCAATAGGTGTGAATTGTGTCATTTGGATAGACCGGATTTGATGCTGTTTCTTCTTTTGTTCGATGACGTCTATCTATTTTCATAATGACGTCCATTGCCGCTTCCACTCTCACTCCTCACTCCTCACTCCTGACCCTCCGCCACTTCCACCACAGGCAAGCAACCCAACAACAGCTTCATACTCCTTCCTCGAACGATTGCTCAGCAAGGGACCTTCATTTGGAGCAGCAAGATTTTGACCATCAATCTGACGCAAACCAAGAAGTTGTCGACCGGCCACCTCCTCGACTGGTCCTGCTTCAAGATCAAACAAAAATCCTCCATTCCGAGGAGGTTGAGGGGGTGCAGGAGCCAGAGCGGCGTCAAACTCTTCTTCCTGTTCGTCCCAGTCCTCGACAAAGTTTCCGTGGTGGATCCGAGGGGGGATCAACTTGTCGCATGAGACGCAGTACTGGCCACCCGCCAAGTATTTGTCAACCCATCTGGCTGGAAAGAGGTAGGGCCAGAGCTGGAACAGGCGGTTCCTGAGGAAGTGAGGCAATGGAGCAGGAAAGGAAAGGAACACCCAAGTCCTTGGTAGCGGTGGCCCTCCATCTGTCACAACAACCTTCTGGACAGTCTTCCATCCTTCATAGAGGCCAATGCCATCCCCGCCCATGAACTCTGGCATGGGATCGAACTGGAGCTGGGCATGGGCCTGTCGTTGGAGTAGTGGAGGAGGTACCAGTGGCACTGGAGGCAATCTGCCATTGAAAGGACCTTGTCGATGGTGGCCAGCTTTCATCCATCGAATGTACCTGCGGCGTCTCTTGTGCCAAGCTGTTGTTCGACGGCGACGGCGACGATTTCGGTCGTTCATGGTGTTGGTTGCTTTGACTACGAAATGATTGATGGATTGTGGCAACTTTCGGTGCGCTGCAGCGAAATCGAAATCGTGGAAGACTCCAACTGGAAACGATCCGGTGAGTAAATGATGGACGATGCCGGTTCAAATCAACACGATGCTATACTTGTTATTGCTACTAACTACTTTCTTCTTTTCCAATGGCGAATATAGCGATGGGAGGATGGGCTCTCAATTCTCAGTCATAGTAATCCTGGGAGCACGGGAAAGTGTGGAGTTCATCGTCGTCTTGGCCAAAGTCAGGATCAGCAGTGCGGGAAATGCCACGGCGGCCACGGCGAGTGCTACGAGCAGTGCGGGTGTTGGTGGCAGCAGCGCGACTATTGTTGGTAGAGGTTGCAGCTCGACTGTTGTTGTTGTTGGTTCCACGTCGGGTGGTGGTGGTGGTAGTGGTGGCAACTCCACGGCGAGTGTTGTTGACCATGGCTGGAACCTCATCGTCGTCGTCGGAGGAGTCAATATCTTCTTCGCTGTTAGCCTTTTTCTCTTCGGTATCATTCGACATCCTTGTCGAGTCATCTGATGATGTGTTCAAGTCCACGGTGGGGCCAGTGGATCGAGCAGGAAGTGGCACAGTGGCAGCTTGGACTGGAGCTGCAATAATAGGAGCCGAATTTGCAACTGGAGCCGCAACTGGAGTGTCAGGGCGGATGATGGTGACAGGAGTGGCTTGTCCAACCTCGCGATACTCAACCTTCACGAAGGAGATTTCGATGGCACCATCCTGCCCTTGGACGCTTGCGTTGATCTTGAAATAGAGCTGGTTGCCATTGTTTTCAACAGCAATGATGACATTGGTGGGGTCGATAACTCGGAGCGACATGGCTGCTTGTGGCTTCCAGTTGATGGCGTGCTGGGATAATGAGAGCTTCCACTCGATTTGCTGTTGGTTGGTTGGTTGGTTGGTTGGACTCATTTTGGCCACGCCGACCGTTGGAGTCTCTCATTGGCGCGGAACTCAAGTTTTGCTTGTGAAGGACTTGATTTGAATGCAATTTAAATATCATGGAAGCTTGTTGAGTCGACTCAATTGTGCGAAAGAGAGAGTGAGTCAACCCCAGCAGCCCGCCAAATCGAACATGGAAGACGATTCTGTTGCTGCTGTTGCTGCTATTGCTGTCGTCTGTTAACTCACATTTTCCTTCTCGCTACAATCAAGTTATGTGGTCTCTCCGTGCTTCGCAAGTCATTGACTGGGTAGTCACCACAGCAGTCCTCTTTGCTATCGCCGTGGGTGGTGTCATCCTCTTTTGTGCCAAGCATTTGTTTGCAGCAACTGGATATGTACTGCATATTGTTGCGGAAGAGCATCTGGACGAAGCTGCGGTTGCCTACTGTCGTCAGAAGGGCCTCATCAAGGAGAAGAAGTCTGTCACCATTGCCTCGCCTCTGCGGAAGCAAGGGAGTACTGTCCCTGTCAGGATCATCCCTGCTTGGGCAAGTGTAACTGACATCGATGGAGTAAAAGCCGATTGTCTCACCAATGCGTCCTTTCGCTTCAAGCATGCTTTTCGGCCTGATTGTGATCATGTTCAGGGCTATGTGTTCTTGCAGCAGTTTGAATCGACAAAGCTACATCGTATCTACATAAAGGGCTTCAGCCATGTCAAGAACACTCACATTTCCATGAAAGGAGATCCCTTTGACGGTCCGGTGTACCTTCCGATCGATTGTGGATACACAACGTACGATGACATTGGAAAGAGTCAAAAGAGAGGTGTCAAACACTTTCTTCTCAGACTTGAATTCGATGACAATGATGAGGGCCTCGAGTACATTCAAATCATTATGGAGATTGGCAACTCAAGCTCCAAGCTCAGTAGTTGCCTTGCTTTCCAGCAGCAGCTTATCTTGGCCTTGGAAGGTGGCGTTGTCGATGCAGAGGAAGAGACGAGCGAATTGGTAAGTTTCATGGAGGTACCACCACAGTTGTCATCTCCATTGTCCGCCTTGGAGACACTAACCCAAATGCTGTTGTTCTCTCAGGCCATGTAACTCTTCCACATCATGGGTACACCACTCTGCTACTCAGAGTGGTCCCTGTGTCCATGTTTAAAGGTCTCAACCAAATGGAGGTACCTCCATTTTGGCAAAAATGCAGCCATGTTGTCATTGTCGCCGTATTGTGTGGCTATCTCATGAGCGGCAATGCAGACATCTAGGACCCATTAGTAGTAAGAGTATATAAAGACCTCTATTAGGTTCAAAGATGAGCTTAATCGGCCAAGTATTCATGGAGATAGAGCCATTTTAGTGGTGGCACCAAATGGTGGCAGCTAGCTCCATTTGGAGGCACACCGACACGAGGGACTAGGCGATTGGTGACGTCATTGCTCCCGGATTTGGATGGTGTTTGTTGTGGAACATGTACTGGGTTCTCCATTGGGTGTGGCAGTATGCACCGTTTTGGAACCCTGCATGCATCCTAAATTCCCAACCCCATAGGTACCGACAATTTTGTGGTCCGTTTTGTCCCCTATGCCATACCAATGAACATGGAAACTACATACAGAATCCGGTACAGAGCGGTTTGGGGGTTAGCTTTTGGTAACCACACTCACATTTTGTAAGGTCGTGTAGACTTTGCCTAAGGTATTACAGTTCCTTTATACGGCTAGCGATCGGCAATTACTACTAGCTAGCTACTACTACTAGTTGTATCATGGGTTATTGGTATTGCGACTACTGTAAAGCTTGTTTGAAAGCAAGAGGGCATAAGTGCTCACACCAACCAATCTCGGAGTTGCATTGCAGCAAGGCAGATTTCACTTGGCATTGGCAAAGCAACAAGAAGTACTAGTACTAGGAGAAAAAGGGACATGACTACTGCAGGGCTTGGTGCCACTGACACTGGAAGACCCGCTAAAGCACCACGGCAAGTTAGAAGATCTGCAGGAGAGGAGAGAGGCACATCAAGTCAAATGCCAGCCATTCCACAAGACATGGTGGAGGAAGATCAAATTGCTTGGGCCATGCAAGATGGTGGTGGTATTGGTTCTGAAAGCGAGGAAGACAATAGAAAAACCAGCAGCTGACCCGCGGTTTGGTACCCGAGATGACGGCAATGAGGAAGCAAAAGAGGAGGCAGATGAGGAGGAGGAGGCCATAGAGGCAACTGATGAGGAAGGAAGTGACGACGATTCGCAAGAAGACACAGAGATGATGATAGTAATGAAGATGATTGATGAGACCAGCAGTGGTGGATCAACAGCTACCCTGGTACAAATTCCCAAGAATGGAACCATGACAATGAACCTCCAGACGATAGGAAACAACCAATTCCGGCAATATTGTGCAGATTCAAAGAAGACGTTCTCCCCTTGGATAAGAAACAGGCTCGGGGTGTCAAATTGATGGATATCCTTCGAAAGAACAAGGCGCCTTTGACTGCGTATGATGATGTGTTGACATGGCACTTGGATGAAACTGGAGCCCGATTGGGTGACGAGAAGCTTGTGAGGTTCCGGAGTACTTGAGCCGGAAAAAGTTGATGAGCTTCCTCATGACAAATACAACATGGGTGGCAAATTCCCTTTCACAAAAGACCTTGTGCTTCCACATTCAGGTGCTAACATCAAGGTGGTGTGCCACGATGCTCGCCTTGTGTGTGGCAATTGCTTGCCGATCCACGCCTCAAGGACGACGATTTCTGCTTTTTCGATAACGATCCACTAGCTCCACCACCTAAAACGAGTACCAAAATCAGTCAGTTGAACACTGGTGAGGCGTACCGCAATTGTTACAAGGCATACGTTACCAATCCCCGAAAGCAAATGGGAATCGCATCCAATGGTATATTGATGGGGCAGTGACTGGCCAGTTCCAAAACCTTCGATAACTGCGCTGAAGATGTCTTCTCTTGTTTCTCCCTGGAATATCGAAGGAAGGATCAGGCATGGGCAACTCTTGGATATTTGTCAACTACTCGGCAGGCAAATCACAAGGAAAGAAGATATTTGCCGACTCAAACCATGATCAAGCAGTTCTGGATTTCCTGAATTTCGAAGGTTTACTTCCCAATGAGGGGGGTAGACAACAAAAGTCGTGAAGCACAGGACTTCCATTACCAACTTGATACCATCTTGCACTCTTACGTAACCATCCAAACAACTGGATGATATGGGATCTCCATTACAGAGAAAGCTCTACCAAACCTCGAGCTTGTGTTCTTTACTGTCATGGTGAGGGTCGATACCGATTGAGGCCGAGGTGCTCTGTGAAAGTATAGAAGCCGGTTGGGCAATGTTAAGAAGATTTGTCGATACTGCAACGT